>JAYXIM010007810.1:0-11216 GCA_037575425.1 Anastrepha fraterculus
TCTCGAGACATTAGTCCATCAGTGTAAAACTTTCGTGGTTTCTCGGCGAAAAACTGCGACAAGTAATTTTCACAGGCTTCTCTTGAAGCCAACTTTACTCCATTAAGGGAGTTCTGCATTGACCGAAACAAATGGTAGTCCGATGGTGCAAGGTCAGGGCTATATGGTGAATGCATCAAAACTTCCCAGCCAAGCTCTCGCAGTTTTTTCCGAGTCCTCAAAGATGTGTGTGGCCTAGCGTTGCCCTGATGGAAGACGACGCCCTTTCTACAGATCAGTTCTCGCCGTTTCTTTTCGATTGCTTGCTTCAATCTCATCAGTTGTCGACAGTAAAGTGTAGAATCAATCGTTCGAGCAGGCTGGAGCAGCTCATAGTCGATGATTCCTTTCCAATCCCACCAAACACACAGCGTAACCTTTCGAGGCGTCAATCCTGGCTTTGCGACCATTTTTTGAGCACCACCACACTTGCACCATGATCTTTTTCGCACATTATTGTCGTATTTGATCCACTTTACGTCTCCTGTTACCATTCGCTTCAGAAATGGTTCGATTTCATTTCGTTTCAGCAAAGAATCGCAGATATTAATTCGGTCCATTAAATTTTTCACAGACAATTCATGTGGTACCCAAACGTCGAGCTTCTTTTTGTAACCAGCCTTTTTTAAATGGTTCAAAACCGTTTGATGGTGAATGTTTAGTGTCTTGGCGATGTCATGGCAGCTTATGTGACGGTCCTGGTCAATCTTTTCCATAGTTTCATCGACTTTTTCAACGATAGGTCGACCGGAGCGAGGTGCATCTTTCACAACGAAATTTCCAGAACGGAAGCGAGCGAATCATTGTTGTGCTATACGAACTGATACAGCATCGTCTACGTAAACTTCACAAATTTCATTGGTGGCTTGCGTGGCATTCTTCCCTTGTTTATACAAAAATTTCAAAATATAGCGAATATCTTCATTATTTTCACTCATTTTTGAACAGCTATAACTTTTTTTCAACTTCTCCGAATTTAATTTTTTCTTGGTTAAATGAAGCTTTAAATGTCACCTTTCTAACACCATATGATATGACACAATGTGATTGGTAGCACTGGAGATAGATGACTCCAACGACATCTATTGACAAAATACGAAAAGACTTTTTCGACTACCCAATATTTGTTTTCCTTTGATTATTTTCTTAACTGCACAAGCATTTTCAATAGAGCTGGTATCAAGTGACTGTGGAGGCCAATTCAATATTTCAAACCCATTTTGCTGTTTCCACTCAACGCACCTTCGGCTTCGATGCTTGAGATTTTGCTCTTTTTGGAAAATCTAAAATTGGCGAGTTCTTTTAAACATCTTTGAAGCTGACGGTAATAATGCTTTTTGTTAAATCTTATTCACCAAAACTTCATTCACAAATGAACAGCCAAATCTTTTTTCGGAAAAGCAACTCCAAACAGCAAAAGCAGCATTACCTCCCTCTCAACACTTAAAGCTGTCTTTAATGACGACTTCGATGATATTTTGTGCTTTCTGATTCTCCTTTCTCAGAACTCCCTGATATGCTGAATTGGGTTCAGATCCGGTGATTCAGGTGGAGTTATATGCTGCTTACAGTGGTAAATAAGCCATTCTTGCACGAGATAAGATGAGTGTTTTGGGTCATTGTCCTGTTGAAACAAGAGCCCTTTAGCTTCCAGTACAAGTTTAACGGCGCTATCATGCAAATTATCTTTCAAAATGTTTAAATAAATGTGTTTGTCCATTTTATCGTCAATAAAAGCCATTTATCCTATTCCAGATGCTCCTATGCATCCCCAAACCATTGCATTTCCTCCTCCATGCTTAACGATAGGAATACGATTTTTTCATTATGTTCTGCATTTTCTTTTCGCCAAACTTTTGGAGGCCCATCTGATCCGGTAACATTAAATTTCGACTCATCACTGAATATAACGTTTTCCCAAAATGAATCTGGCTCATTTATGTAGTATTTGGCGAACTCCAATCTCTTCTTTCTATTCATATCTGAAATGTAAGGCTTGCGGCGTGTCACTCTGTTTTGATAACCAGCGTTTTGAAGCCAATTGCGGACTGTTTGCTGACTTTCTTTTTTATACAATGACTCTTGATTATTTCGGCATAGTATCATGGAGTTTATTTTTGGATTTTGTGCGACTGATGCTTCCAACTTCCAGTATTAACGTAATTAGCAATAGGACTTTACGTGGTAGAATGCGATTTGCCAATTCTTTAGCGATGTCGCGCAGAGACTTGTTTTCCATGTACAATTTAATAACAATTTTACGCATTTTTAATGGTAAATCCGCACTTCGTCCCATTTTGCCACTTTCAGTCGAGATATTACGCGCAAATGAAACTGAATCGCCGATAAAATCTTAGAAAAACCGATCTTATTTCATTTTCATCAATATTAGTTAAAAAAAAAAGATTTTTACTATTACTTTTGCAGCAACAATAACATGCGCTGAAAGTGTACGAATAAATGTTTTGCATCATTTTGCTACGCCTGCCTGCTTTCCTTGGAACCCTTCCGTATGAGTTGAAATATTAGGAGTTTCGCTTGCGGCAATTCATTAGGAATGTAACATTATTACAGTTACCCAAAAGAAATAAAATGTCATAGCACATATTTTGCACAAAACTTAATTTTTTCACGTACTACGCAGGGTGTACGAATGAATTGTGTGACCACTCCATGCCAGATATCATATTTAAAAAATAAATGGCGTGATATTATCTACCAGATGATAATAAAAAAACTGATTCCTAAAATATTTGGTGCGCAACTAAGTCCCTGCTGCTTCTCAATAGATGCCGCCAGCAGCTAGTCGATTCGAACATAACCTAAACGTCATAAACCAAGCTTAGACATATGGCAAGCAAACTGCTTTGACACATTAGTGATTTTGTTTTGGTATTATATACTTTTGGTGTTGTGAAAATGTCTGATTTTGTGCCGAATAAACGTCATTTGCGGGAAGTGTTGATTTTCCTCTTTCATTCGAAAAAAACGGCGGCTGATCAGCATCGAGAGCTACAAAAAGTTTATGGAGATGCTGCTTTAAGTGAAACAACTTGCCGAGATTGGTTTCGTTGCTTCAAAGACAGTGGTTTTAATGTTGTCGACCGTCCGCGTGAAGAAAGGCCAAAAGCCTTCGAAGACGCTGAATTGGAGGCATTGCTCAATGAGGATCCGTGTGAAACGCAAGAAGAGCTTGCTTATGAGTTAAAACCAAGGGATGTTGAACCTCTTTTTTTCGCCTGTGAACAACTGCTCCAGCGGCAAAAAAGGAAGTGCTTTCTTCATCGCATCGTGACGGGTGATGAAAAATGGATTCATTATAGCAATCCAAAGAAAAAAAGTCATGGGGACTACCCGGTCATGCTTCTACGTCGTCACCTCGGCCGAATACCGAATATTCACGCTGCGAAGGTTATGCTATGTATTTGGTAGGACCAAGTTTGTGTTATTTATTATGAACTGTTAAAACCAAGCGAAACCATCACTGGGGATCGGTATCGATTGATCCGATTGAGCCGAGCACTGCGCGAGAAGCGGCCGCAATACGCGGAGAGGCATAAAAAAGTGATTCTACAGCATGACAATGCTCGGCCTCTTGTTTCCAAACCCGTTAAAATCTACCTGGAAACACTGAAATGGAAAATCCTACCCCACCCGCCATATTCTCCAGATATTGCGCCCACCGATTATCAACTGTTCCGATCGATGGCAACTGGTCTAGCTGACCAGCAGTTCCATTCATATGAAGACATCAAGAAACGGCTTGATGCGTGGATAGCCTCAAAAGATGAACAGTTTTACCCCGACGGTATACGAGATCTACCAGAAAGATAGGAAAAAGTAGTAGCCAGTGATGGGCAATACTTTCAATGATTTACTTGTACCTATTTTTTCAGAATAAAGTTGTATTTCATAAAAAAACAGCGAGAACTTAGTTGCGCACCCAATATTTCTCTTTTGTGTAATCATTTTAAGTTCTCAAGCTCTTAAAAACACCCGATGTATGTGTTCCATTGCATTTAAAATCCTGTGTCAGCACACCTTAACCCTACAGTTACCTACAGCACTACTTGAGTTCACCTGTAATCTCCTGCATAGCCGTATTTGTATTTACAGCTATTTATATGCATAACAATTTAACTAAACATTAAGGCACACGTACATACATATTTGGGTTTGCTTGTACTTTAGAAAGCATATGCATATGTGTGCAAATATTTTACATATCCTGACAAATCTTTACATGTGTATATTTTAAAGCGTTTTATCCGTGCGTTGTGTAACGATAAACCTATTATCGCCAAATTGATAACGTTACTTCGACAAGTAATTCAACCAACATTCATACCAACATACACATACACATAGACATGTGTGCAAACAATTTATCTTCCAAGCATATGTGTATTTGTATGTGTATAGGGCACAGTCTCTCAATGAGCCCACAGCATTAGCATAAGAATATTGTGATGCAAAGACATTGTGATGCCAAAGGCGACCGCAAGCGCCCAATGAAATTGAACGTCTCTATTACGCCTGAATTTCACCAGTCACTCGTAGTTGTTTGTGCGCTTTTGCTGATACATTTCTTTCCTTTCACTCCATCTATTCGCATGAAAAATCTGTGTCCTCACTTATATGCATACTATGCAAAACTCAGTGCCCGTATGTACATGTGTATATGTGCTTGTAGAAATTTATTGACAATCGCTTATTTGCATAGTCACAAATAGCCGCCCCATCGGTTGGTTGCAACATTTCCTAGTTAAGCGGATTTCTTTATTATGCAAATGTGATTATATATCACGCACGCAATGCAAATATACGGCAGTCATTCTTTGAAATGAGTATTATTTAAAAAAAAAACTCGATTATTGTATATTTCAGTGGAAACGTCGAAAAGCATAAAACAAGTGCCGATTCCACTACATTTTATAAGCAAAAAAAAACTGTGATAAGCACTGCGAATTTACTGCTGTGAAACATAAACAAATATTCATAACAATTAGCGTTTTTTTTACAAGGAAGAAGCATCGAAAGCTTTTAGCAGGCAATTGAAGGTATTTCATAATTTTTTTCCGTAGAAAGTGCAGTGAAAATTTCCAGACCGCTACTCTCAACTTTGCATAAAAACAATGCAATAACAACAAACTTCCAGAAATTATGAAATTTTACAATCTTACTAAAAGTGGTGTGGTCGTTCTCGATAGACTGGAATCTAACTATTCAGTAGTCCGCTCTTGCTCCAGCTAGCCACTTCGTTTAATTTTTTCACTGCTCGATATTGGTTGTACAAATAAGTGCTCATGTAATATTTGACACTTTGCCTATGAAGCAGAATATACGAGTAAAACGCAAGAAATTCATCAAAAATTTGGCATTTTCCGTAGCTGAAACTCATCTTGTTTGCCGAAGCACAATTGAAAAATTGCCTCGCGAGCTGCGGTTTCTCATTCAGCGTTTTACACAATGCTCCCACGAATAAGGAAATATTTCAGAACTAAAACGAAAAAAGCGCAGTTATGAATTCTGTGCTCGAAAATATAGGCACATAAACATGTGACCATTGCAAAAAAAAACTACTTGTCCAAGTCACCTCCAACAATTTTCATGGTATACGTAGAGTAGGTAAGTAGACAAAATGGTGGAAGAACCAAACTGGCTCTCCCCAAGCAGCATTAAAGCGCTGTTTTAAGAGACCATTATGAGACCTCCAACAGGCAGATTTCTAACATTTTTATTCATCAATATAGTCCCCTTTTAGGGAGATACAATCATTCCAACGCTTTTTCTTTGCCTTCAAAATAGGCCTCAGTTTCGGCGATTACTTCATCGTTTCAGCCAAATCTCTTACCACGGAGCATCTTTTTGAGGTCTGCGAAGAGCCAGTAGTCGCTGGGGGCCAAATCTGGAGAATACGGTGGATGGGGAAGCAATTCGTTCAATTTTGCAATCGTTTTCATTGATTTGTGACACGGTGCATTGTCTTGGTGGAACAACACTTTTTTCTTCGCCATATGAGGCCGTTTCTTTGCGATTTCGTCTTTCAAACGCTCCAATAACGCTATATAATAGTCGCTGTTGATTGTCTGCCCCTTCTGGAGATAGTCGATGAATATTATTCCAAGCGCATCCCAAAATACAGACGCCATAATCTTGCCAGCCGACTGCTGCGTCTTTGGTCGCTTTGGGCGGCTTTCACCGGCTGCAAGCCACTCAGCAGACTGCCAATTTGACTTTGGAGTGAAATGGTGGATCCATGTTTCATCCATTGTGATGTACCGACGCAAAAACTCCGACTTATTGCGCGTAAAAATGTCCAAACAGCTCTTTGAAGCATCGATTCGTTGTTGCTTTTGCTCCGGTGTGAGCAAACGCGGCACCCATTTGGAAAACTCCTTTTTCATACCCAAATGTTTGTGTATTATGGTGTGTACACTGCCTGCTGATATCTTTAGAATGTCAGCAATCTCCCTCACTTTCACTTTACGGTCGGACATAATGATTTTCAGTGTTTTTTCAACGTTTTCCGGAATAACAGCGTCATTTGGCCTTCCAGTAGATGGAATGGTTGGTTTGAATTCGGCATACCAATAACAAATGCTTCTTTTTGATGGAGCAGAGTCCGAATAATGTTTTTCAAGCCATTCCTGGCATTGAACAGTATTTTTTTTTCATTAAAAAACAATGATAAATCAGCACACGGAATTGCTTTGAATTCATTTTTTTTTTAACTCAAAAGTAGCGTCACTTAAAGCACTGTAACTTGTAAACAAATGGTCGGATTAACATATGATTTTGACGGTAAGCCTTAAAAAGTTGCCAACTTTCGAAAAAAATATTTATTTAGTACTAGTGCCGCCATCTATGTGTCAGTCACACACATTATTTAACGCTCTGGTATCTATCTGAGAAAAGCCCTGCTCCGACTCCCGGTTCCATCTTGGAGCCGTAAGTGAAAACAGAGATACCAGCGTAGAGTAAAAATATTCAATTTTGGGCACCAATTTTAGTTTTTAATACCTCTTTACCACTGGATATTCGCTCTTAATTTACTAAAACAATCAAAAATTTTACACAATTTAAGAACTTTTTTGTAAATTTATGATACTTTAAACCTGAATAAATGTGCCATGTTGAATAAGTAACTGGATATGTGTTTTTATTTAAAATGTATGAAAATTTTGAAAATATTTTAAATGTAATTATTTTAAATTTGGATCATAAAGCACCCCCGCGACTGAAAGCGGGTTAAGTACAAACATCCGTGGAAGGCTATTTGGATACCCTGAGGCTCTACATCACTTACTATTCACATGCAGTCCGTGGAAACTTGTATGGACTTTACTCTTCCCTCTGTTGATGTTTTTTGTTTGTTTTGCACTGCAGAAATCACCCCAGTTGGGCCTGGGCGCCCCTTCCCTCCATACCGGAATGAACTGTTTACTTGACGTTGATCTTGTAGCCTCACTGACTTCTGTGTACTTTAGTGCATGTTGTCTATCGCTACAAATACTTTAAAGTCAGCGTGAAGTCGACTAAGTTTTCTGCTCTTATCGGTTCTTCTGATAATGCGGCTAAATCGCGTCTGCTGGCCGCAAATTTAGCATCAACAACTAGCGACATCTGTACATAATAGGACGGTCGCTATGTAGGCGAGAGAAAACTGATAAGCTTGTAGCAAGACAACAAAAAACAAAAATAGAAATAAATAAAAAAAAAAACAAATTCAAGACTTCATTCAAATAGAAAATTCCAGGTACTCAAGACAATATATTTATTTTGGGCGATAGTATATTTCAGAATAATTTGGAATTTAATTAATTATTTTTTTGCAATTTGATAGCTTTTAATAAATGAGTATAACGTTAATGTCATAATAAAGAATTTTAAAAATCCAATCTAGACATTCAATGTATAAATCTAAGTTTCAAAGCTTATTCGGAAATAAGAAAAATTCCACAAACTTTATATCCCAATTTCACGGTTTTTTATTAGAATTTCTAAAAACAACTATATTAATAACTCATACTTGAAGTTTTATTAAATTTTAGTACAATATAGTACAAGTGAAGTTGGTTTTTTATAACTTTTTTTCGTGATGGTGCTGCGCATTTTCTCAATATAAACAAAATATCGCGCATTTGCTAGGGAATTGTATTTATCTGGCTTTTGTTTTTTAACCAGCTATACTTTTATAGAGAAATATGGGACATTATAGAAACAAAAAAATTGTCAAAACTGTTTCAAAAGTAAATGTGCTACCTTTTTGTCGTGGGATGTAAGTCCAAGCTTTAAACTTCGAAGTTCACAAGTTCTCATCAAAACTTCAAATTTTTTAATTAGAATTTTGAGGATTTTCTCCATATAATGAATGCTCGGCATTTCAGCGAAGCAACTCTTGAAACATAAACTTCATTATATAGAATTTTAAAGGATGCCGGACTGTATATACTCGAAATTTTTAAAAAGTTCTGTTTAAAAGGTTTGAAATGTTGATGAAATACAATTCAATTTTTTTAAACGAAACTGGAACTTGAAACTTAATACTTGGATTTATATGGTTGGAGATTGAACTATATTCTCATTAAAACTAGATAAGAAACCAATAAAATGTCAAAAGCCATCTTAACGACTTACGAACAAATTCTCCAGGTCATTTCTGATTGATATGATTATATGAAATGATGTCCAACCCTTAACCGTTTTTCGAGTTATTAAATTTTAAAGATTATTTAAAAATAAAACTAATTTTTGTTTGCATGCATCCACTTTTTTATGCTAGTTTGAAGACTCCGATTTTTTTCTATTTTCAGTTGAACAACATATAAATTAATATAACTTGTCAAAAAAATATAAAAATTAAACCAGTTCCTGAAGGCTAAAAATGGCTGCTTGCTAAAGTTTTGAATTTACGATTTTTCACAAAGAGTTTGAACATGAATGTAGAGGAAAGAATATGGAGTATGTAGCTCTATTTTCATGCAAAAAGGCCATAGACGCAAGTAAGGTATTTCTCCGAAGACCTAGTCTCCTGTGCAGGTCCGCCCTTTTGCCCTTTTTGCCCGAGTTGCTCGAATACAGTCCAGAGCGCAGAACATGTGGCCTTTCACTGCAGACGTTTCAGTAAAGAACGAGCAATGCTGGCGAAGGCATTCGAACACCCGCCATCCCACGCAAGATTTGTCCAGGATATGTGATCGACCATCACTAAATGGGACGCCGCAAAAACGATCGCGGCTACAGTCGTGACGAGGCTCAACTGGAAAGCCCAAAAACGACAGCATCAGTTGCTACTGCAGCAACAACAGCGGCAGTAGCAGTAGAAACAGAAAGATAGATTAAGTATTCAATACTATTAAAGTACTAAATTAATTAGGTAGCAAGGCCAGCTAGATTATTTCTTACGTAATGTACTTAATTCAACTAAGTCATAATGCAACAGTTCTTAGAACAAAAGGAAGAAAAAAATACCGAACTACCTTATAAATATAAAACCTATTCGTTTATTAGAAAGTTCTTGGTTCCTTTGCTAGCAGGCGGACAGTGGAGATAAACTGTTTTAGACAAACCGACGACAGACACAGACGCTTGGGCCAAACACTCACAACAGTACCGAACTGAAGATAAGGCAATAGTTTGTGAGTATCGGACATATTCTCCGATGTTTCATTCCCCCCTCAACTGTTTTCGAAGACAGTGTGAGGAGTGAATACTAACGTGTAAAATATCCATACACCCACAGGAGGGGAACCTGGACGCAGGAACCTGTTGTATCAATAGACATAAACTCGGCTCCACCTTGAAGAAATGCTAACGCGGTTCCAGAGTGGAAATCAGCCGAGGAGGAGGAATGTTATAGTGCTAGTGGGAGCATGCCCCACATACCATTGGTGTCACGACACCTTTGGTGATGTTTCAGACATTTTGATTTACACCTCCTGACGACTAGAACAAAACAAAACAAAAACAAAAAAAAGTCTGTTGGACGGCTCTCAACATGAATGTGATTAGAAACTGAAAGTTTAAGTATCAGTTGCTCTCTTAGAACCACAATCTCTGACGTTCTGAATACTCTTTTCTACTTACCTCACATTGACTTGGTTGGTAAATTGACTGGTAACACGCAAAAGGAAGTATCTCCTGTCATTACACAAAAAATCAGCGCACTCGCAACTTAGAAAAAAATACAGGGTGGGCCATTTTTTTGAGAATGGTAACGCTAATGACATGTCAAATGTCTCCATAATTCACTTAAAAGTTTGACATTTACGAAATGGGACGCTGTACGCTTGAACAAAATTGGGAAATATTGAAAACATATTTCCAAAGTTGTGAGTCTTCTTCTTCTCCCGCGGTTACAGTAAATGGCTAGCGTTACCGTGGCATGCTCAACGAGTTTTTGTTTCCAAAAATTATAGAGGATGACATGAACGACATTTGGTTTCAACAGGACGGTGCGACTTGTCACACTGCTAGAGTTACACTCGATCTTTTGGCTACCGTTTTTGAAAACCGAATAATCAGCTGAAACTTCCGATATCAATTGGCCGCCTCGGAGCTGTGATTTAAGCCCGTTGGACTATTTTTTGTGGGGAGCCGTTAAGGGCAAATGCTATGCGAACCATCCAGAGACGAATGATGCTTCAAAACACGAAATCGAAGTTGTCATTCATGAAATTGGAGCCCAAACAATCGAAAATGTGCTTAAAAATTGGGTTGATCGAATGGCCTACTGTAAAGTCAGTCGTGGCAGTCATTTGAACGATATTATTTTTCATTCATAAATGGCAATGTTCAATCTTCAAAAAAAAAAACAAAAGTTTGAAAAAATATTGATTCGTTTTTTTTTATAGCCGATTCAAAAAGCAAATTTTACATGTCCCACCCTATATATCAAAAATTAACACGATTTTTGAGCTACTTTAAACGTAAACCTGGTTATAGCTAAATTCAGTGGGCTATAAAGCGGCATGCCCCAAACTCTTTTAAACATGCTGATTAAAAAATGTGATTATTTTTTTTTTGCACAAAGTGTCGGCTTTATCGGCTTTTTAGGAATCTGAACTATATTTTTATAAAAAAAAACTATTAAAATTAAAGAAGAGCTAAAAATATCGTCAAAACCTGTCAATAAGTCCTAGCGCTACAGTTTTTTAACGCAGTTAAAAGAAGGA
>JAYXIM010007811.1:0-76403 GCA_037575425.1 Anastrepha fraterculus
CTCAAAGGCAAATAAGTCAGAGTGGGCGGTGAAGCGCTTTAGCATTTTAAGAGCCACATTGGTTTGAAATTAAATTCCTAGTACTATTCAATTTAATAGGCGATGGAAAGGCAAAAGTGAATTGGTGTGCATGTAATTAAATAAATATATATACAGGGACGCATGAACAGACAGAAGCAAAAAAAAACGATTAAAAACAGTGAAGCATGCACTCCTAGAGGGTCTCTCCACTACCAAACAATGCTAACCCGACCTTTTCAATTTTTTAAATTATTTCAGGAACTAAACAGGCGTTGCTGCCGATGATAGACTAAAAATTTAATTAAGCAGCTATTTTCAACGGTGAATTTTGTTGCTGATTTTTATTAGCTGACATACCCTTTAACTAAAAACGAAGAAAAAAATTACACCCTTGAATTAAGAATTAAAAAAAGTGCGCGTACATACAAAAAATCTTTTTATTTAATATTTTTTTTAAATTTCATAATTCACAAACGCTTAGGGTTTCAGAATTAATTAGAAATTACCAAAATAATAATATTTTTTTTTATAGAAACCAAACGAAAAAGCTATTTTACATTTCATAGTATTACACTTAGCAAAGCTAACAAATAATATCTTTCGGTGACTATGACGTGTTGGCCACTAAGTCTCTAGGCTTAGTTCTTCATAGTATTCTTGTGTATATGGCTTCTCTAAGTGCTGAAGCTTCCGAGCTTATGTGCTCTTCCAGCTTTTTCTCATGCTTTATATTAAAGGCAGGCATAATGTTGGCAACCTTCTTCACTGACAGATCGTTATGCAGATATACCAAAGATCATTGCCCATGCCTTAAATAGCATTGCCTTAACTATTTATTATGACTTTCCCGGTAACTTTGCCTATACATACATCAAAATATTTAGAGCCTATAAAATTGTGAATACCTCCTTAACGACCTCAAAGCCTGAAAGAAATCTTTCTTCTTAGAAAATCGTAACAGCAATAAATGGCAAAGTGATGGAGGTTATAGATCCTATTTCGGAGATCAGCAATCTGATCGTCGTTCATAAAATACGAATTAATCATTATTATATCTTAAAGGTTTAGATGTCATCTATTCATATATACGAAAAAGATCTGGGTAGCCCACAGAATTTCTGTAATAGCATTGACAGATGTTCCCAGAATAACTAACAACAGAATCCCGAAAGGCACTATCCAGACACAGCGAAATCTTGAACGTACATAATCCCAATAAAACATGATCCGGAAAAAGTATAAAAATAATTTAAAAGAAATTGCGAGATTTTTTTTAAATTATTTTTATATTTTGCCCTGTTCGAAATTACTCAACTTTAAATAAAATATATCTACAATTTACCTGTGTACGTATGAATAAAATTCCATTCTATGATAATTCAAGACTGAAATGGATTCCAGGTTCTTTGGCGGGGAAGCTGAAACAGCCTCACATGTACTGACATCGTCCCCAGCACTGAGAGTGACACAAATACATGAGTAAACATATTTGCCAGAAGAGTAAATTGAAAAATGTAAAGTTGTTGGCAATTTGCATTGCCGGGATATTGTCTGTATATTGTCGGTATTAGCGAGTAATCGCCTTTGGATCGGTAGTCTGTCGAGTAAAAGAGGCTTAGTTATCATCATCCCAGGAAAATATCCAAACGCGATTGCTCAAATACCATTTAAGTATAAGAATTTCAGGCAAAACGGGACAGGTACGGAACTTCGAATCCAGACACAATCCAGTAGTAGTGCCACACCATTCGGCTATGGCGGCCGCCATTTTAAAGCATTAAAAAACATTTAGACTTCTAAATATGTGCTTTATATAAGTATAGAAGAAAATGCTCAAAAATATAATAAAATTGAATGGACCATAAAACTGCATGCCCAGAAGTTTTCTAAAGATTCTATGTAATTAAAAAGGAGAAACTTTTGACAAAAATTTTTAACTTAGTGCAACATTCGTTGATAATTCACCTAAAAGCTGAGGAGGATATTTTGCATAGCTTTTGGATTGATATAAAAAGAATAAGTAGCTATTTAATAAGTACAATGAAATTAAAGATGACCTTATTGAATAGAAAGTAATTATTTTATTCAAAAATATGTGTTCCTTTATTTTGGCTTTGTCATCTTTATACCAACACGTATTACGGGTAGCGCAGCCTTGATAAGTTAAGACTAATTTTCGAGTTTTCATGATAAAGATGTACACCAGTGAAATGTAAGCCATCAGTTGATATTACTTGATATAAGCACCTTAAATATTAGTAATATCGTAAGAGGGCGGAAACTCAGTAGACATTTTTCAACATACGGACAAACAATTTTAAGGCTCACTTATCTCTTTATATTTGTGAAATCACCCAAATAAATAAAGCAAATGTCAATAATAAGAAGTGGAATAAACCAATAAGACACCCAACCAAATTCCTTTGTATAACCCACAAAGCTTTCAACCGGTCAAGTAAGTTAAATCATACAATTGCTTACTCACTTATTGCAACAGACAACCGGCCAACCGCAAATCCCTTAACACATTTGTCAACACTTCATCATTGTCAATGAGAAACACCAGCTTTGTTATTGTTTTTATATGTACCTCAATCTGCGATTGGTGTCTCCTCCTGTTATTGAGCATTTCTTTTTCCCTTGTTATTATGCTGCTTATCAATCTGGCTACTGTAGGCTTTTGTGTGGATTTAACTTTTTTCAGTTGGCTCCTCAACACAGCAAATCCCAAAAGTGCTGCAGGCCTTTTTTCGATCAGCTCAGCAGCCGCACAGCTGCAGATCTGCACAAGGGGAGAAAATAAATAAACTGGAAGAAAAGCAAACAGCCTATTGTACAAGAGCACACATACATACGTACATATACATGTTTGTTATGCGCTGAAAGAGTGAGTGCCGGCTAAGAACTCAAGTCAATCAACATTTTGACAAAGTGTGTCAATAGCAGTTTTATTTGTGTCCAATTTACGAAAGCGTTTGATATTGTGTTTTGGCATTATCTTAACCGTTTATAGCGTTTAAACTTAACAACGTTAATGTCATACGAAGAGAATTCAAGCTCAAGGTTCAGGGTAACGAGTTGTGAATATTAAAAGAACTTCTTCGAGACGTTTGATACCAAATGAGGCTTCAGGCAGGGTGACTCAATATCGTTTGACTTATGTTATTTAAAGTTATGCTGAAAACAATTGTTCTAACCACAGAACTTACCGCTAAGACAATATATTTCATAAGAGCTTACAGGCGGCCGCTGTAGCCAAATGGATTGGTGCGTGACTACCATTCGCAATTCACAGAGAGAACGTCGGTTCGAATCTCGGTGAAACACCAAAACTAAGAAAAAGTTTTTTCTAATAGCCGTCGCCACTCGGTAGGCAATGTCAAGCCTCCGAGTATATTTCCGCCATGAAAAATCTCTTCATAAAAAACAAATCTGCCCTTCGGAGTCAGCTTGCAACTGTAGGTCCCTCCAATTGTGGAACAACCCTCCAAGATGCGCGCCACAAATAGGAGGAGGAGGTACGTTCCAATTATATATATGTATAATAGGCCGGGTCGATTTGTGGGGAGGCAAAAAAATCGCAAATTGCTTTGTGAAAATCATATTCTAGGGATCAAAATAAGAAACTTTGCCGAAGGAACCATACCTCTAAAACGAATTCTGATGTACCCCAATTTGGGTCGAACTTCTTGGTTTATTTTCTCATGTAAAGGAAAAAAATGGTGATATTTTGAAATGATTGCATGGAGAACCCCCAGGGGAGTTCCAGGGGGTGTGCCCTAGTGACATCAAAGCGTCACTTTTGAAATACCCGAATGGTAGTCACGCACCAACGCATTCGACTACGGCAACCGCCTTAGTCGCCATAGCAGAGATAGTTGAACCTAAAACTTCAATAACGCTTTTTTGGACTTAAGTTGAGGTTATGTAGCATAGTAATTTCCTGCTTTATTGGACCTCACGGTATGTATGTTCATTAGGGTGGAATCTTGCAATCAATTTTTAACCAATTTTCGGATGACCGAGAGAATTGAAACTCTAAATTTATAGTAGCTTAGAATCAGATGCCAAAGTAATGAGAAGAACGAAGTAATCCGCTGAGTGGCGGTGGTATTAATGGTCAAATTCATATTTGGAATATATATTACTTACATGAAATGAAATAGCTCCGCGAAAAATTTAGTCGTAACAGGGTCTATTTAGTTTGGAAAATTACTTTAATTCAATTCAAAGTAAAAAATGTGAGAAAATAACACAAAATTAAGAATCGATTTACTTCTGTTCGATATGACCACATTTTGCCTTGACTATGTCCTTGAGAAGATCCAGAAACGAATCGCACAACGGCTTTTTTTAGCGTCTCGAGACTGGTGAAACTTCACGTTGGGACCTTACTCTCCAATATGGCCCAAAGAGAATAATCCATCGGATTCGCATCTGTTGCATTTTAGAGCCATGGTGTGGACGCTATGAAGTTCGGAAGGTTGTTTTTTAGCCAATCTTGATTCACTTGAGCTTTATGAGACGGTGCCGAGTCCTGTGTCTTTGTCTGCCCCCGACTTCAAATCAATCTCTAGAATACCTTCCCGATAGTATTTCGCATTTATCTTCACGCCAGGCTCGATGAAAGCGATTGGACAGCGCCCATCTGTGGTTACAGTGGCCCAAAACATTATCTGCAACTGATGCTGGCTCTTGGTGGCCAATCGGTGGCTCAAATTCTCCTATGAACGGTCGGTCAAATAAACCCTATCGCTTTGGGAATTTACAGATTGCTCACTTTGAAAATTATTCTAGTCAGAAAACACAATGTTTGAAAATTGACCGCTTTCGGCCCAGCGAAGCTACTCCTCGCTCTCTCAAGTCTGACTGGTTGCTGCTTGGATGTGAGATCATGCGCCTTTTGGATCTTCTAAGGCTTCACTTTTAGACTATTTCTCAGTATGCGTCGGATGCTACTGATTGATGTTTTCGCCATTTGATTGGCGCTTCTTAACTTTTTGAACCACTTCAGGTGACGTTGCAGTCTTTTGATGATCACCTCCATGACGTTTCGCAATGCTACTAGTATCATTGTAACGAGTTATGATGCGATAAACAAAAACTTTATTTACTTTAAGGTGCTCGAGCTCACGAACAATCGCTGGTTGGGATTTTCCAGCTAAATATGTATAATGCAATCACGTTATTACGTTTGGAATTCATTACTGATTTTATTTTTTCGCGTTTACTCTCGGCAAAATGCTTCCGCGCGCCTGTAAATAATACTCTGGACTATCATTTAGCCAACTAACAGATAGGTGATGCCCGTGCATCAGCTGCGCGAGCTGTCTGAAGTTGGTTACACGAGTGCCGGACCCTGTTCATAGCGCGGAGGCCGAATCCTGTACATAATCGGAATCCGCGGAATATAAGAATGTGCGGTATATATTTTTGAATTTAAATCGATTGAAAAAACTTAGAAATAAGAAATAAATTTATGGTAAAAAAATCCCATTTACATGCTATAAAAGGAATGTACTAAACTTTTAATTAAATCAAATCCATCTATATTTTACATTATATAATTTATGGATATGATATAAAAGTTTGCGTGAAAAAAAATTTATTATAATTTTATTTTCTAAAAAAGTTATTTATTTATTTCTTTTCTAAGAAATCTGCCGTATACAAGATTTTGAAGTAAAAGTATTCGAAAACCGTTGAGCTTACTCCAACATCTTCTTTTTTTGTCGAGATAACGCATTTAAGAATTTCAAAAATTCTCAGCACTGAAAGGTCTAGAGAGACATCCAAAAGTTAGAAACGTTTAAAATTTATCTACGGGCATTTCCGAACAAAGGTACCTTACGTGCGAAAACAAGTTTTCGAGAAAAAAGCAGTTCAAGTTTAAACTTCTTAAAAAAAATCAGTCTTTTTCGTATTTGTACTTTTCTTTTTTTTTACTTTTAACAAACTTTTAAACAAATTATGACTTTCTGGTTTTCACCATTTTAAAGAGCCTTTCACACACTATTCGAATCAACAAAAAAGTGAAAAATTATTTTTTGACACATAAGGTACCTTTGCATAGACCAGGTCACATATGTATTTTGGCTGAAATTTTCACAATTTATTTAATATTTCTTAAATTTTTAAAATAAAGATAAACAGATTTTTATAAACTAATTGAAAGAAGATTACCACAACTCTTTTGCTTCGAGGCATAGAAGCATTTGAGAATAAACCGCAAATAAATAATTACAATTGGCCTGGCATCACGGGATATGTAAATAAAGGTGGCAAATGTAAAGTTACATTTTGTTGTTGTGTTGATCAATTCAGCAATGCTGCTTGCAATGCAAGGCTGTTTTCACTTAATTGTGAATTGCCGTAATATCTTCAATATTTACGCTCAATGTTCCAATGCACGTGAGCTGAACTCAACCCTCTCCCCATTTAATGATCATATCACCACGAACAGATTCAGCAAAGCCAGCTTTATTGAATTCACTTCAACATCTGCTTTTACATTTACATACAATGAGCTCTTATCAGCTCTGAAATGCCAAATATTATAGAATTAGTGACGGCAATCAATTGAGTACTCTTCCAACACCTACTTTTCCGTATATGAACCAGCAGTTTCAAAATAGTAATGTGCATACATACATCCTCGAATTTCATTTTTTTTTAATATTCTGTTTTAAAATTTGTTTAAAAAATAAAGATTATATTTAAAAATAATAAATATAATATTGCCAATGAGATGCATTTAAATTTCTAAAAGAATCAAATAAATATTTTGAACGCTTAGCAAATAAGTCCGTAGAATGCGTCAAAAAATAACAGTAAACATATTTGGCTTCTTCTGAACACTTAACCCCATAAGCTTACGCAATGCAAATACACTTAGGAGTACGTATGCATGCGTACTCACACACACACCCACATGCACACAAATAGCAAGTGTTAACTTATGTACGAGTACTTATTGTTGAAACCCCGCACTGCGCGCTGTGCACTATCGCAGAGGGATCATCGTTTCAATTTGTTAACATTCTTCAGTGGCACTTATCTCGTCTTTTATATTCCTGTTATTCACAATCATGGGGTAACCATGGCATTCCTACAACTCGGTGCTAGCTTCACTAACATACTGACACGCACACATGCATACATATTGTATTGGTTTATGGTTGCTATTAACTTTTCCCTTCACCAGAGTAGTTGCTGTAAATGTCCTTTTGTTCAATTCCCAGTTATTTTTATTTCCCTTAAGCTTTTAAATTTTACAACAGACATTTTCAGCAACTAAATATCCGTACAATTGATGGCTTTGTATAGACTGCGAATGACCTGTGAGCGACCTTCAATTGCCACACAAACTGGTTGATGCGTTCTGATAGAATGGGAAACTGAAGAAATCAAGAGGTGTCAGAAAGAGTTTAGGGCATTTTGGAACGTGTATATGTGCATGTGTGAGTAAGTGGTCCAATAAGAAATCTGCAGTGATTATTATCAGACATATAAAATGCGTTTCATAACTACAGCAGATGGACTCATTGACAAGTTTTGATAATTTTTTTTAGTTCATATTTAATTTTAATTAAAAACCCGTATTGAAAAGGTGCTGAATTTAGAGATATCGGATTTTCAATTGAAATAAAAGAATGAAAATTCAAATTTACTGAACTTTCTTTGCCTTGGTCATATATTTTTTAAAGATAATACCTTTCAAATGTTGGCAACTTCGCCGTAATTCAGTCATCCGTAAACACCAATTTTGTGTAACTCGCTGGAGGACTTCGGTCGGTATCTCCTGAATAATTGTAGTAATGTTGACTTCCAATGCCTCAATCAAAGCTGGATTTAAACTTTGCATTCCCCACCAAAAAAGAGTGCAAAAGTGTGATATTACACGATCTTGTTGGCCAATCCACTGGTCCGAGACGAGAGATGAATTGCTCAGCGAAATGACGAGGCAGCAAATCATTGTTTCACGGCGTAGTCATTATGCTAAACAATTTACCAAACTATTACCAAACTACTGACTACATCGTTCCGAGGGTAACTTTCAATAGGAATTTTGCCACTCTCTTACCATCTAAGGAAGAATGGAATAAGGGATTCTCTCTAAACAACTTCGACCCTACAGTCTATACAGATGGCAGTAAAAAGGATTGTGGTGTTGAAGCTCGTATACATTCTCATAGACTTAAAATTGAAAAATCTGTGCGTCTCCCTTATATCAGCAATATCTTTCAGGCAGAAGTACTGACTATTGGGGAGGCCACCCTCTAAGTTGGTGGTAACCAGACTACATGCAAAATTAGCAGAACGTTATGGCCCACCTACAACCTTAAGCAATCGTCAACTTTGGTAAACATAAAACGACGGGACGATTGGAGACTAACGGCAGTCATAACTAGCTTTTGGTCTGTGGGAGAACAAGCAGCCAAAATGGGCATCCCTCTCAACGCATACTGTCACAATTGTAAACAACCGGAGAAAAAGGGAACAATATTTTATTTCCTCTGTGAATGCCCTGCCCTATGGAAGAACAGAATATTAACCTGGGTCAACCACTGCTCGAAAGTCTCGAACAACTGTCTGGCTTAGATGTCAACAACCTAATGAGGTTCTTAAGCTACACAGACTTGATATAGTCATGCTGTAAATTAACCAACCAACCAACCATAACCAAACTAAAATTCAACAAATTTTAATCAGAATTTCAAATTCCTTAACAAAATTTTAAGAAAAATTTCGAGTACGCATATGAAAAAAAAATTACTTCAAAATTTCAAACTTATTTTAATCAATTTTGTATCGTTTTATGATAGTAGTCGGCTGAAATACTCATTTTTTATAGATATTTTTTAGGAATTTTTTTGAGAAAATAAAACGCGATCGTTTTGATTTTATAGCATGTTATTATTGACATCAAATAGTATACAAAAACCATTTCTTTTTTTTTCTCTTTTTTCTCTTTTCTAGCATTTCGGCTCTTCAGGATATCTGAAACGAAAAAGTGAAACTGATTATTATTCTGTAGACTTTTCATTCTGGCAGGTGCTACTTTTGTTTCTTTTCAGTCCTAGCTTTCCACATAAAAACAAACCTTTTTTTCAAAAGTCCGCCATTTTGCTATTTTTCAAAGAACTTTCCCATTGTAGCACCTGCCAGAATGAGAAGCCTAAAGAATAATATTCAGTTTAACTTTTTCGTTTCACTGCCTGTTGCTGCTAGAAAAAAAAAACTTTTTCTGTCATTTGATGTTTCAAGCCCTCACCCGGCACTACCGAATGTTAGTCGCGCAAGTCCATCACATTATAGTGGCCGCTATATGCAAATTTATTATATACCTAAAAATAAGAGCTTTGGCAAAATGGATCCACTAAGGGTCACTGGAGTCGATATATTTCGAAAAACTTTATTCGCGCTCCGATTTGGTTCATACTCAGAATACATTTTTTCATAGTAACAATTTTTTTTTAAACGTTGACATGATAGATGGCAATGATAACGATGTGTTCCGAAAAATTATATGCATACCTCAACCTATTTTGGCTGAGTTTGACAATACGCGACAGTCATTTCTTCTGCATTCTAAACAACGCCATTTGGACACATCAAGTGAAGGCAAGTCCTTCTCCAAATGATGATTTTTTCAATGCAGGCAGGCAAGTTTTCGTCTTCCTTTGCTACCACCAGCACCGAATAATTTTAGAGTTGGAACCTTAGTTTCAATTAAACTTCGAAAGGATATATATGTATTTTAGATAGGAATACAGATCCCAGTAAATTTGGCAGTATCAGCTGATTTGCTGACGTAATAATAGAATATTTGTAGCCATTTTATTGTTGAATTGTTTCTCACTTTTATACATAGAAATCTTATTTCGATTTTGGTGAAAGTACCCAGGTGAACTGGGTAGTCTAGCGTAAGTGCACTGGCAGGTTGTGGGTTCGAATCCCACGGTCCTCGCTCTTTTCAAAATTTACCAACTTTTCCTGTTTTCAAAAAAAAATTAAGGAAAAAAATATAAAAAAAATCCTCCATTCCTCAACCCCAAGAACTTATCCTTTCCATCCTTACTCCCGCACATTAATCTACGCATTAATTCCATTGTGGCTGCTACAACAAGCAAAAAAACAAAGAAAAACATACAGTTACACATTGCGTCAGTGGCGCCAGCAAGAGCAAACGAGCTACCGCGGTAATAAAACAGACACACGAAATTTCGCGAAGTCCTGAACCATCTGTGCGATCCTTCTGCCAGAAAAATGTGAGACACAGATGGCGCTCCAAGCAGTAAGAAGGTGTTGTTCTTAAGCAACGACAGATGGGCATTCCCACTACTTAGGATTAGTAGCGGCAGGCTAGCCCCTATCCTGTCAGGCATAAAAAAAAGATTAACAGATAATTAACAGACAAACCAACGCAAGAATGAGTCTTGTCCAGACCCTATCCTCTCAAGGCGAGTGAACAAGAAAAAGAAAAAAAGCCCAGGTGAACTCAGAATAAAGTGGAATTAATTTAGTTAAAATTAAATGGTAAAATCGTCTCAACAAACGCGTCACTTGTGGTAACATTGTGCAGTACTGTCAGTTCATTGACAATCAATATTTTCAAATTCTACAATTCGAGGCTCCCCCAACGACCATAGGGGGTTTCACTGTTCGCATATGCATACGAAAGTTCGATAATGGCGTCCGGCAATGGTTACAAAGTGAACGTTTACCTTGTCAGCCTTTCTCGCTTTTTCACTGGAAGGAACCTTCAGCTTTCACCCACTAACTTCACTTCTGCAGTCTAAAGGCAAATGTGGATGACATATCAATGATCCAAACATGTCAAAATACTGCCATCAGGGCAGCCACGGGATGCTTCGTGATGTCTTCCCTGCAACACTTTCACAAGGAGACTTTCATGCTCCTGGTTAAGCAGCACAATAAAATGCAGTTCTTGCTAGAGTGTTACCGTAGTAATCGCCACTACAGACACTTGTTAGACCTTGAGCATCCTCCCAGGCGAGTCAGGAGACATCTCCTCAACTACACCGACGAGTTTCAGGACGACACACAACTGCAGCTATTGGATCGGAGAGTATACAGACAGGCATCAAAACACGTTCATCGGGAGTTTCTTTCTATCAAAAGATTGTCAACGGCAACGTCATCATAAGTCACTTCAAACTTGTTCTTTATGAGTCCGAAATATAATGGGCCATAAAATTGCCTACTCGAAATTTTTTCTAAGGATTCTGATTTACAATACTAAAATTTAATGAGAAACAAATAAATGTTCAAAACTTGTCAAGAAGTCCTAAAACTATATTGTTTAACGCTGTGTTTATTTACAGTACAAACTTCAAAGTTTATTCGTAGGCTGCAAAGACACGACAAAACTATCAGAAGTTCATCAAACACTTTCCTAACGGTATTCTCATTCTAAGACGTGATTCTTGGTGCTTTTGATGTTAAAAATATACAGAATATTAAGAGAAAATCAAATATAAACATGCTCAAGTACACAACAACAACACACATTGGTAAATTTTTGTCAACATCCTGTTGATATATCGCTTCATTTCATTTCGTATGGTTTGTTAAACTTTCGGTCGTAGGTATGAACACACACGCCACAAATACACACTCGTACATTTGTATTGAATTTGGGGTGAATTTATTTGTAAATTTGTTTTGTGTATTAAAATGTGCAAATACCGGAGGTATTGAGTCGTAAAAAAGGTAAAAAGGCAGAGAGCAAAATATTTTTGCCTTTTCAACTGGTTGATCTGGTTAATGAAAATGTTTAAATGGGTATTGTGTAATATTTGTTGAATTAGTTAGGGAAGTAGTAAATAGTCAAATTTTTTCACGCCCTAAAGAGTGAACATACATGCATTTTTTCCGCAATAACTGGTAGTTTTTTTGTATAGGATTTTTATTAAACAAATTATTTATTGACATATAATTCGTATTGAGAGTGGAAAATATATTCGCAATAAATTGAATGTAATTTTTGTTTTCTTATTTAATGAGAGCAAGAAAATTTCTATGCAAAATATTGTATTCGAATATTAGCTGAACTAAAATTACAGCGGCCGCAATCGGCCTGAAACCTTTGCATATTTTATGAAATGCTTATTTGCTGCTAATAAATAATGAAAGTGGAATCAAAACAAGCCAAAACACATTGCTCCGAAATAAATACCTACTCTTGTCACAGCACCAGCAGGTCTAATGCAATAAGCTCAGCATTCAAGTATGTTCGTCCTGTTTGTACATTAGGGTGGAGAGTTCATGGTTGAAATTTTCTTTTTTTGTTTGTTTTTTTTTCATCTTTCCTATCGTTTATCGATAAACATATGTGAATTCGTCGGGAAAATCAAAAGGGTTTCTCGAAAAATTACATAAATATAATATTTTTCCAAGTTTTACCCGCGAATTGAGATCATTTCGTAACTCTCTGTCAAAATCTTTTCGCCTTTCTACTCTCCTCAAAGTCTTTTCTCCAGTGTGAAATATCAAGTTGATCAATAAGTTTTGCGGTTCGATAAGAAAAACACAGTTTTATGGTTTGAATTACATTTTATTATTCAGTATTATGTCCCTGAACATCAATACACTTATTCCAATTTATGAATTCCATCACCTGAAGTGAGAATCTGGAAGGGCTGCAAAACAGCTCCCACAGCTGTTATGACCTCATCATTTGATGAAAAACGTTTTTCCCGCATGCATTTTTTTAGGTCTGCAAACAGATGAAAGTCGCTAGGGGTCAAATCGGGTCAATACAGTGGATGCTCCAACAATTCGAACTTTAATTGATGGATCTTAGTCATTGAAGAAAGATTTTTGTGGCACGGTGCATTCGTCCTGATGAACGCATTTTTTTAGGTCTGGAAACAGATGAAAGTCGCTAGGGGTCAAATCGGGTCAATACAGTGGATACTCTAACAATTCGAACTTTAATTGATGGATCTTAGACATTGAAGAAAGATTTTTGTGACACGGTGCATTCGTCCTGATGAAAAATATTTTTTTTCTTTTGAAAACTGGGTCTTTTTCACGATTTTTTCCAACAGGTTACTAAAACATCGATAATTCATTATTTTACGATTTTGCAAATAATCCGGAAACAAAATCCCAAACAACTGATGCTAATACCTCCTTGGCCAATACAAAACCAAATCATTTCAGAGCCGAAGAGCCAGATTCACACTACCCTTTAGCCTCTTCTTCTGATTTTTAATCATGGTGATAGACTCAAATCTCATCCGTAGTCATGAATAATTGCACAAAATCCTTTCGAAAACTCTCTAAATGTTGCTGATAAAGTTACATTTGAATATATTTTTGTTCTATTGTTGGCCCATTGTGTTCACATCTTTCTGAAACCCAATACTTCAGTCAAAATTTAAACTTTAACTTTTAACTCTCTAAACTTTTCTGAAGCTGTACTATCGTACCGCTCTCGATGTTTATTGATTGACTTAAAACCACTTGATAGCAGACGCTCTATTCTATCGTGCTCATTTATTATTCGTATCATTTCTGGATCTATTGATTGTCCTTCCCTTTTAAGTAAAATTCAATTTAATATACCCAATACGTCAGTACGAAACCTTTAAAATTGGGTTCTCGAGAACCAACTATGGGGTGAATGCTCCGATTCCTAGGGCATGTGCAGATTTAAATGTGTTTTTCAATTCTTCTGGTGTTGATTTTACATGGCCGTATGCCATCTTAGTCAAACATCTTACATCGTTCTTTTCTTAGTAACTACTAAGCTATTGTACATTAGCTTAATATAGTCTGAAATAATGTATCCATTCAAAGACAATAAATAAATAAATAAAAAATATTGCTAACAGTGCCCAATGAGATGCCTAGGATGCCTTCTACTAAATCTCTTTCAGTCTCTCGATGATTTTCAAATACGACATTCTGAATTTTTTCTACAATTTCTGGTATAGTTGTGATTTTTGGACGGCGTTGACGTGGATCGCCCTTAGGGCTTGTACGACCATGTTTAAATTCAGCAACCCATCTTTCTACCGTACTAAATGATGGCGAAAAATCCCTATACACTTTCATCATTCATTCATAAATTTTCGTTACTTTTAAACCTTCCAAAAATAAAAATTCAATCACTGCCCTGCAAACCAACGTTCACCAGTTTTTCCAATTTTACCAACACATTCACTCAATTTTTCCAATAATACCCACACAATCACATTTAATTCTTTTGTCATTTTCGATGGGTTATACATATATTTATCTCATAATTTTCGTGAATACTTATTGAACTTAACTATAGTGAGTGCGAAAGTGACAGCAAAAAACAAGTTGCAAATGTCAAATACAAAAATTAATTCTGTGAAAATCTCCAAGCAAAAAGGTAAGTTGAACAATTTTTATTAAATTTTGCAATTATATATATATTTAAACTAATAAAATGTATTTTATTTTCAGAAAAACGTATTCACAAATCCTTTGCAGCTTGTGGATGTGCCGGAGATGAAGTATTTCGCCAGTCAAAACACTGGGGAGGTGTGCATGCGCGGTTCCAACGTATTCCACGGGTAGGTGTTGATAATTTAAGCAAATAATGGTTTCTTCCTGTGCGAACATGATTTCTGTGACTAAAACTAACTTAGAGAAAATTAACAGCTTCACAATCTTAAGTCGAGTTATAAAGGCACTTGAATGATAATTTCTTTCTCTGCCTTTGCAGTTGCAGTTATTACAAAGATCCCGAGAAAACTGCTGAGGCTGTTGACTCTGAAGGCTGGCACCACCGGAGAAGATTGAGAATATTTACACTCTGAGCCAATATGTAAATCAGGTGTACGTTTACGGAGAGAGCTTTAAGGTAACTCCATTTTTTGACATATTTTCTAGCTTTTCATGTTCACGCCATATTTATATACAACCCTTAACGCCCACTTAGAGCTGCATCATAGCCGTCGTCGTGCCTATTGTGGATGTTCAACAAGCAGTGGGCGCACGACAATCGCGTCAAGGGCACACTTTCGGTGCTATGCAATAATCCACAAGTAAAAGAACTCATCAGGAGCGATATGCTGAATTGGGTTAAGCAGAGCGGACTGAAATCCTTCGAACAGGTCAGTAGCCCAGTGCATATCTGCTTATACTAGTAGCGTATGACGTGGTAATAATATCATAATTTAAAATTAATAATAATTACAAATTTTGTATTTATATACCAGGTCAAGGATATATATTTGCATCCCGATCCGTTTTCGGTACAAAATGGACTACTCACACCAACATTCAAAACGAAGAGGCCACAATTGAAGAAAACAGTGCGAGAAACCCCGTAGAGGAGTTAGAAGTAAAATGCGAACAATTTTAAACTTTATGCGAAAATAGAAAAAAACATGCAATTGCTATTTATTTAATTAGGCATCAATTTAAATTTCTGTAAAATAGATATTTTAAATACCGGCATAAAAGCAAACTATTACCATTTTAGCCAAAACTATTCTTCAGGTACTAAATAAAATTTTATTAGAAAAGAGTAATCAAATGTAAATATTATACTAATTTATGTACATAAAAACTAAAACGTAAACTTTTCTAATATCTAAACTAATTAATGTATATAAATAACTAAAACTAAAACTAAAATTTGTCTAACACCAAACCTAATTTTACAATGTAAATATTAAAATAAATATCTAAAACTTAACGTAATTTTATAATGTAAATAGTAAATTAATATAAATAGCTGTACATAAATAGAACATACTAAAAAAATTATTGTATATTGTATTAATTTTCTTTAGAAACTAAAAATTAATTAAATAAATATTAAAATAATTCATTAAATAAATAATATTCAATAAATAACCATTTGTTTCAGTAATTTTGAAGGATTATTGTATATAGGATCCGTAAGCATTACCTACAAAATTACCCAGTTGAAGAGATTCTGTTAACTACATGTTAACAACGAAATTCACTTATTCATCAGATTCTGTTAGCTACATGTTAACAACGAAATTCACTAGTTTATGAAATTCTGTTAACTACATGTTCACAATAACATTCACCAGCCCAAAAGATTCTGTTCACTACATGTTAACCATAACATTCACCAGCCCAAAAGATTCTGTTCACTACATGTTAACAACGAAATTCACTAGTTCATGAAATTCTGTTCACTACATGTTAACAACAACATTCATGAGTTCAGAAGGTTTTGTTCACTACATGTTACCCACATCATTCACAACTTGAATGTCAATTAGAGCAGCACAGCAGTATTGAGAAATTTCTGTTAGTGCGAGCGAATAAAATCATCACACGTATAGACTGGAAGTAGGTAGAAAGTGCACGGCGTAGAATATAAAATTACTACAAAGCTCACAACTTCACAGGTGAACGATACCCACAAGTTAGCAGTGTAAATAGCAGGTAGTTGGTTTGCAGGGTGATTGATACTTGATATGTTTTCCATTGTACAAATACTGCGACACGTCGATACTGAATGCCTTGTAAACAATGAATGAATTGACAAATTGAAATGAAACTTCACATACGTTCATATGAAGAGTAGATCAATATGACAAGAAAACAATAATTAGGCTAGTAGCAATGCCCTTTCTAATCGAACCGCAAAACTTGTTGAAAACCTGAAAAGTTACAAGGGATACTTACTATCTTTCAAATATGAATAGCAATCGAATGTTGTAGCATAGCAAGCATATCCAGAAAATAAGCCACGCTTCGAAAGACTGCGGTGATTAGTATTTTAGTAGAGTGAGGGACTGCTGCTGTTTTTTCGCTGTTCGAGGAATATCTCCAAAAATGAAACTGTTTAATATGTAATGCATGTATCACACAAAGGGAGATAATTGTAAGTTTAAAATTTTTGCATCATTAGTTGTGTGAAATTTCATTTTTTTATTTTATACAATTTTTAAAGTTCTCCTAATGCTCGTTTTTGGCGTTTGTCCAAACTCTTGTGGTCTTGACTTGAAGGTTAAGTACAGAAACTTATCAAGTTGAAAAACCAGATATTTAACTGTCATAGCGTTCTGAATAGAGATTCTGGTTTCGTTCGCTATTATATTAAAATTTTTCCGATATTTGAGCTGCATTTTTACGGGAGGACGAAAGAAAATGCTTTCGCATTTGTTGGTATTTATTTTAAGATGATGCCAGTTTGCTGCAAAATCTTCTATAATATTGTATTTCAGTAGCAGGTTTCTATTAGTATCGTCAATTGCTCTGTCTGGGTGGTAAATGTCAATATCATCAAAAATGGCTATTTTAAACGTTTGATAGAGTTGATAACCTTCTGAATATATATGCTATGATCAGCAATACAAATATCTAAAAAGAAGCGGGCCCTTTCATAAGATGGGGTAACGGGAGACAGACATATTACATCTAAATTCTATCGCATTGAAGTAAGCGAATCTTTTAAAGCGTTGCTTTTAGCATCGTCCGAGTGTTTACTATTGAGATCGCCTGCTAGTATGTAGTAATACTTTGGGTATTGAAGGGTTGACTTAAATGCACCGCTGTTGTCTCCTGACTGATAATTGACTGCAATTGATATTTTAAGAGCTATAGGAAAGTTTTTCAAAAAAACACACGTAAAATTCAGAAAAATGCATGAAATTTTTATTTAAAACGATAGTACAGTCCATATAACTTAATGTATGAAGATTATTTCATGCAAATGTTGACCGCGACTGCGCTTCAAATGGTCCATCCGCTTAGTCCAATTTTGACATACTCTTTCCAATGTTTCGGCCCGTATCTCACATATAAATGCTTTAATGTTGTCTTCCAATGCGTTAATTGAAGCAGGCTTTACTGAATAGACATGAGCTTTAACATAGCCCCACAAAAAATAAGCTAAAGGCGTTATATCACACGATCTGGGTGGTCAATTGTCAGGTCCCGAACGTGAAATAAAATGTTCACCGAACTCGCCTCTCAACAAGTCCATTGTTACACGTGCTGTGTGGCATGTGGCACCGTCTTGCTGAAACCACATGTCATGCAGGTCAAGCTCTTGCATTTGGTCCAAAAAGTTGGATATCATTTCACGGTAGCGCTCACCATTCACAGTTACGTTACGATTCGCAGCATCTTCGAAGAAGTACGGTCCAATGATACCTCCAGCCCATGAACCGCACCAAACTGTGACCGTTTCTGGATAGATTGGTAGCTCTTGCAATTCGTCTGGGTGATCTTCACTCCAAAATCGACAATTCTGCTTATTTACGTACCCATTGAACCAAAAATGAGCTTCGTCGCTGAACACAATTTTTCGACTTTAAACTTTTTTAACAGAATACGCATTTTTATAATAAAATTCAATGATTTGCAAGCGTTGTTCGTTTGTGAGACGATTCATGGTTATATTATAGACCAAACTGAAGATGTTTGACAGTGAAACAAAACACGAAGCGTGCGGCAGCTGTTTAAACTGTTTAAAAAGATAATAACTAATCTCTTAAGTTCAATTAACGAAAAAAAACAATCACCCAATTCGTGTCACCCTAACGTATATCCATGCTTTTGACTTTCTGCTAAACTCAGGCATTTGTCCCATAAATAATTTGCTCATCTGGATTTCACTAGCAAATCACTGCGGTCACTTTGACCCATGCAAATGTGGCCGCAACAGCAGGCGACAAATGTTATTTTCTCCTCCTTGGCTTTGATTTTTCATAAGCTCCCTGAGCTCTTTTTATATTTATTGTCAGTTTATCTTCTCTGTTATTATTGTCATTTGACCAACCGCTTCAGCTACACTTATACACGCACACACATATAAATGGAAAGTTGTAAAAAGTTTTCGTTAATTCAAACTTGCAAAATTGCAAATACTTTGCAGCACATTATCCCACACTCCACCGTCAAGTGGCGCAGTGTGACATCTACTTCCACACCAACATATTTTTCTTTATTCATGACACAATTTCCACAAACCATGGGAACAACGGTGATTCCTCATACAAAACAAATCAAAGTTTTTTGTCTAACAGAAACGAAAAACTGTTTTGGTCGCTTCCTTTGTGTTAGGCCTAAAATAACTAAAGAACAGCAACAAAAAGAACAGCAACAAATATGTATAAACAGAGTAACAAAAATAAAGTTTGTGCTCAGCGGAGCCGATAAGTTAGCAGTTATGCGTTCTCGTTACAATACAAATACAAAACAATAGGGCAAGAGCAGCAGCAGTAGTAGCTGTTATTTTGTATAGCCCTGTGGTGGAGAAACTGTTAAATAAACTAACAGAAACTCTCAATTACAGCAACGTTGAGCATCATTTCAAAAAGCTTCTGCTGCCCTGCAATTTTGTGCCGTTTGTCCTTTCACTTCTTCTGGTTTCGGTTAAATTAACAAGCGCCCAAAGTTCTTGGTTATGCCCGGCAGTCCGAAATAAACTTTTCAATTGGTTTGACAAATAAACACATTTACATTGACGCATAAAATACAATGACTCTGTGTCAAATGTTGGCAAATCCCCATAAATAAGCTAAGAAACTAGCAATTGACAGCTGCTCCAGGCGGTGTAATCAACCAAAAAAGAGCAAATAAATTTAAAAGTACTTGTTTTGTGGTCACACTGCGGGTGTTTAAAAATAATGTCGTATCATTGTGGCTGCGATAAAAAGGAGAAAGAAGTAGTTTTTTAACTTCGAGGAGTTATACTTAGATGTACAAACACATATTTATGGGGTACGAAATGTTCGAGTTCTATGGAAAAAATGTGGCAATATTTTTACAAGTGATTAGGTTTTCTTTGATTCGAAAATAATTTTTAGAAAATTCAGCTGCAAGAATGCAGCTAATGAAAAAATATATCCCCAATTGCTGTTGGTAATGAGTTACTCTATCAAATCGTATTTATGACCCTATTACGCTCACACTCGAAATATATTCTCTCACAACTATAAGCAGCATTACGACATTTCTCAGTATCAACTAAATAATTATTTAATTACTTGTAAAAGTTTAATTTTTCACAACAAGGACTTCAGGCCCATTAGCCTAACCTCGTTTTGTTTAAAGGCTTTTGAAAAAGTCTTAGATGAGCAAATCAAACCCCAACTTGATACTAAGTTGATCTCTGAGGCACAACATGCCTACTCTAAAGGGAAATCGACTGAAATGGCACTTCATTCACTGGTGCAAACAGTGGAAACTTCCCTTCACAATAAGGAGTACTCTCTTGTCGCATTTATGGACATAAAAGGAGCTTTTAATAATATTGAACCCAACGCTATTTTGTCTGAAATTGCCAAATTGGGTATTAATTACTCCATCCGAAAGATGATCGAACAAATGCTCCAAAATAGAATAATCACTTCAGAGCCTGGGTTAAGCCGCATGAGAATGTACGCCGTCAAAGCCACTTCTTAAGGCGGAGTACTTTCACCCCTTCTCTGGAATCTAGCTGTAAACAGTTTGCTTCGAAATCTCGAAAAACCAGGCTGCAAGGTTGTAGCCTATGCAGATGATATTGCTCTCTACCCTCACTGAGCTCATGCAACGCTCAATCAATATTCTGTCAAAATGGTGCACCGAATGCGGACTAAATGCGAGTCCAGCAAAGACAGATCTTGTTCTCTTCAATAGAATACAACAATCTCCTCCACTGCAAACAATAACTTTAAAAGGGGAATGATTACTTCTATCAAATTCAGCTAAATATCTAAGAGTTATTCTCTTTATACTTGTAAGAAAGCTATAGGCAAAACCTGGGGTTTTTCACCTCGGATCATTTATTGGATATAAGTTAACGTAATCAACAATTCAAATTAACTTCACATAAAATATTCATTTATTTATTCCCACAAAATATTATGCTGACGCTATGTCTGTGACAGCGGATATTTTGGCAGAAACAGTGCCAAGTGTTTTGTGGTAATCTGACGCGCACGTGTCGCATCGTCAACAATAAATGCAGTTAAGCGAGGTTTCATTATGTTGTGCTTGCCTAATTAGAGTTAGTCTCTTTAGAGTACTCAAGCTGAGCATGAAGCTCAAGTGTAATAAATTAAAATAATAATACCAAATAAAATGTAAATTAAATAATAATAAAAATACCAATAAATGTAATTTGTACAACAAGGGCTATCTTACGAGGTCTGGCTGTTAAATAAATGTAATTGGCGCCCAACGTGGATTAAATTAATTAAAAACTAAGAAATTAATCAAAAAATAATAAAATCTTTTTAACAAAAGTTTTTTTTTTTTAAATAAAATAAATTTTTAAATAAAAAATTAATCCAGAACAGTAAAAAAGTGAAGTTTTTAAATTAAAATTCAAAAAAAATAATAAAACCTTTTTAACAAAAGTTTTTTTAAAAAAATAAAAAATTTATGCAAAACAATAATAAAATATTTTCAACAAGTTTTTAAATAAAAAATAGTCACCAGAGCTTCGAAATAGCCTGGGCAGCAAGTTGGAGAATTCAGAAAAAGTCACCAGAGCTTCGAAATAGCCTGGGCAGCAAATTGTAAAAGTAAAAAAAAATTACCGGAGCACCAGAGAGGAAACCAGCAAAAGGAGAAAAGTCACCAGAGCTTCGAAATAGCCTGGGCAGCAAGTTGCAAAAGTTAAAAAAAAATTACCGGAGCACCAGAGAAGAAACCAGCAAAAGGAGTCTTATATTTTAGGAAAAATGCAATACCTTAAGTAAGTAGAGCGCAAAAGTAGTGTCATATCCTTGTTTTTGTTTCTATAAGAATAAATACAATTTTTTTTTTATAAAATAACAAAGTTTAAATTTGGAAACTAAAAATATTTTTTTGTAAATCTTTGCACGGTTGATCTGGCTCCTTGTTTTTGATTTTATTTTTGATTTCTATGAGTGAATCTGATAACGAGTTAGAACAAGTTTTGGAGGGGATCAACGGAATAGAAGTTAATAAGATACAAAATAGAAATAGTTTAGGAGCAACTAATTGGTGGGAAAACACAACAATGTCTCTCACAACAGAACAATTGAGGGCAATGGTAGAGGTCGCCATTGGAACCGCACTAAGATCTCAGAAACAAGTTTTCGACCAACAAATTGAGGATCTTAAGAAAAAATTCGATGAGTGTGTCTTTCACACCCCCAAGGTTGAAACATACAAAGACATAGAAATAATACAGGGGCAAAAATGTGATGAGCCACTGGACATTGTTAAATCTCTGCCTGATTTTGAACTATTAATTTGAAACTATTAATAGACACAGGGGCTTCGAAAAACTACATTAAACCCTTACGGGAACTAAAGAACATAACCCCTGTATATAACCCTTCTTCAGTGAAATCAATTCACGGTTTCACGACCATTAAGAAAAAATGTACAATATTATTAACGTATTCAATACGAACAGCAACTTTTTTATTTTTTTTTTTACCGTCACTGTCGACATTCGATGGTATAATTGGCCTTGATTTGCTAACGCAATTAAGGGCAAAACTTGATTTCAAAAACAAAGAAATCCAAACCCAAAGCGGGTTAGAAAAATTACAATTTTTAAAGTGTGCAAATGTAAATTTCACACAAATAGAAGGCATAGTTGTACCTCAAAATGTTACAGAAAAATTTAGGAAAATGATAAAAAGATATTAGGAGTTTTTGCAACCCCTAATGAATCTTTATTTATCAAGGATTTTGCTACAATAGCAAAACCTCTTACTGATATATTAAAAGGTGAAAACGGAAAAGTTAGCGCTCACCAGTCAAAAAAGATAAAGGTGAACTTGGACGAAAGACAAGTTCAAGCCTTTGTCAAATTAAAGGAAATACTGGCTTTACAAAAATACAGAAAAATTTAGGAAAATGATAAAAAGATATTAGGAGTTTTTGCAAACCCTAATGAATCTTTATTTATCAAGGATTTTGCTACAATAGCAAAACCTCTCACTGATATATTAAAAGGTGAAAACGGAAAAGTTAGCGCTCACCAGCCAAAAAAGATAAAGGTGAACTTGGACGAAAGACAAGTTCAAGCCTTTGTGAAATTAAAGGAGGAACTACGGTTCTTATTAGGGGGAGGGTGGTCCATAAGGACAATCTAAGATAAAATATTCCTTCTGACCACTCGGAACTCTTTTCTATATTTGTAAATTTTGTTTTCACTTTTCTTTTCTCTTTTCCTATATTTCCTATATCTCCTACATTTTCATTCTTTGTTTTTCCTTTCTTTCTTTCATTTTCTTATAGGACTTTGCTTATAATACTTCCACTTCAAATTATATCTACAAAATTAACAGATTATTCTAACTCACACTACATTCCTATTGCGGATGGAAATGTGTTCATATGGCAAGACTTCGAATACATGCAACATACAAGCAACCTGACAATGTACTCTGAAATAGCAGACGAAACAAAACATCTGACAACCCACTTCCCTTTATCTCATATGGTAAAGATTCTAGACTCAGACATAGCCCGAATTAAAACAATATTGGCATCCTTTGCCATCCACCACCGACATGTCAGAAGCATCAATATTCTAGGCACTGCCCTTAAGGTTGTCGCCGGGACACCGGATTTCGATGACTTCGAAAAAATCAGATTCAATCAATAAAATCTAATAGAGTCAGAAAATAGGCAAATTATTATAAATACAAAAACACAGGCCCAAATAAATAAATTAACGGAAACAGTTAACGTAATAATTAAAAATTCGAAAACTTACCAAATAGATACCGCTCACCTGTATGAAACTCTGCTCGCGAGAAACAGAATAATAATTTCGGAGCTTGAAACATTAATGCTAGCTGTCACCCTTGCAAAGATAGGGATAATTAATCCTACTATTTTAGACTCTAAAAATTTAAACACGATTATAAAGCGCTCTACAAATATAACCTTAACTATAACTGATCTAATGGAAGTATCCTTTGTTAAAGTTCTTCTAGATAATAATTTTTTACATTTTTTAATTAAATATCCTAAGCCTAAACTAGAGTGTAAGAAAATTATTGTATTTCCTGTACAACATAATGAAACGATCTTGCACCTCGGTGAAAACAACAATGTTGCTGATTGTGAAAACAAGGTAATTGCTATTGGAAACTGCAATGCAACTCTTACATCAACTTTTTGTCGGGAGTTATTGAATCCAACATGTGCCCAACAACTCCACTCTGGAAGCGTAGCCCAATGCAGTACAAGACCTAGCCACCTAGAGCCTCTGGTTGTAATTGATGACGGCATCATCATTATCAATGACTGCACTGCTGTAATAGAAACCATTGAAAAAACTAAAAAGCTTATCACCGGAACGTATCTTGTCACGTTTGATGACGAGATACAGATTAATGGATCCACCTACAAAAATCTAAAAAGAGAATTGAAAATGATACCAAATTCTGCAGCCGCTACAATCATAAACATTACTGGCCACCAAGAAATATTGAGCCTTCCATACCTTCGAAGACTGGGCATCGAAAATTTGCGGTACATTGCGCAAGTCGAAAACAAACTCATTGTAGGACCGGCTGTTTCCACTCTCATTATAATTTGCATCATACTCGCCTTTGGCTTAATTTCCAAACTACGTCAGAGAAGAAAGAAGAAGCGCCAGGGTCATATCATTCAGGCTACCATTGATAGTTTAAGGAGACCCGAGGACGGCTCTCACTTAAGCGGAGGAGGAGTTAACGTAATCAACAATTCAAATTAACTTCACATAAAATATTCATTTATTTATTCCCACAAAATATTATGCTGACGCTATGTCTGTGACAGCGGATATTTTGGCAGAAACAGTGCCAAGTGTTTTGTGGTAATCTGACGCGCACGTGTCGCATCGTCAACAATAAATGCAGTTAAGCGAGGTTTCATTATGTTGTGCTTGCCTAATTAGAGTTAGTCTCTTTAGAGTACTCAAGCTGAGCATGAAGCTCAAGTGTAATAAATTAAAATAATAATACCAAATAAAATGTAAATTAAATAATAATAAAAATACCAATAAATGTAATTTGTACAACAAGGGCTATCTTACGAGGTCTGGCTGTTAAATAAATGTAATTTATATACCTCGATCATCAAACCGGTACTCTTCTACGGTGTGGTTGTATGGTGGACAGCACTCGAAAAACGGTGTAGAGTAGCCACAATTGATCGAGTCCAAAGAACAGCCTGCCTCCTGATAACAGGATGCTTAAGTACAACACTTACTAAGGCTCTAAATACGTTGCTTCACTTGTTCCCTGTCGATCTGGCTGGCAAAGCGATTGCAGCGAAAGCATGAATGCTATATCAAAATGGAATAAGAATCTTGGCCATTCGGCCATACTGAACAGGAACACTGTCCGACATAGACTATCATGTAAGTCTTCCATCACCCGCTAGCTATTCTCCTGTTCACTCCCAACTAGGGAAGAATGGAACACAAATCTTACCGAAATCGATGGCCCTCTGATTATATATACAGGTAGTTCAAAACAAGACGGTAAAGTGGGATTTGGAATCTTTTCCAATTCCCCTTACATCAATCTATCATTTAGATTACCCGACTACTGTATTGTATTCCAAGCGGAAGTATGCGCTATCTGGTATGCTGCGAAAACTCTCTTAGAAAATAGAATATCACTAGAGGATATCCGCTTTTTCACCGACAGTCAAGCGGCCGTTCGAGCACTCAGTTCCTCTTATACCCACTCAGATGTGGTTCGATCCTATCTCTTATCTCTTAACGAAATAAGTGTTCAGAATTCCGTCCAAGTTATCTGGATACCGGATCACAGTGGATTCGAAGGTAACTGCAAAGCTGATGAGCTCGCAAGAGCTGGAGCTACGCAATCAAATGTTAGTAACTTACCCACAATCTACATTCCGCTCGCAACATGTAAAATGATCATTGACCGAGAATATCACAGCATTGCTGATCGGAGGTGGTGAGTGGAAACTACTTGCGATACGACCAGACAAATCTGGCCATCCTACAATCTGAAACAGACAAAAACCCTTATAAGTCTATCGAAACACGAACTAAGGCATATAATATCTCTTATCACCGGCCACTGCCTTTTGGGCACTCACGCACGTCGCCTCGGGGTTCCTCAAAACGACCTGTGCAGATACTGTGCAGTTGTCCCGGCCTAGCCAGAAGTCGACTCGCTTTTCTAGGCTCTCCAACAATTGACAATCTTTCAGTACTCTCGAACCTGAAAATCGAATCTCTCATCAAATTCTCGAAACGAATTAATATCTTTGACCAAAATCTTCAATAAAAGTCTCGGTTAGGTGGGGAAATCATATAACATAATGAGCTCTAGGGCAACACAACGGACCCAACTTGCGGTCTATGTGGCACTCCGATGCGGGGTCACCCTTTAACCAACCAACCAACACTCTAGCAGCAAATGAGCAATATGTAGACCCAACATTAAAATTTTGAGCTCAATATCCGTTCTACCATTTATAGGTATTTATGTAAATGCAGTGGATCAAACTTAGAAAGACGAACAACGGTCAAGTCTCTTCAAACCCTCATGTCACTCTTCAGCTGATCACGCAATGTCTAAGCTGAATAACAACTCAAAAGCAGTAACGATGTTCGAAACCAACATCAGGTTGCCGTGAGTATGAAAGAGTATTTGAGCTTGGAGAAGAATGCACATTTTGTGAGATATAGCGAGCGCATGCATGTTATGTGCTGAGAGCAGTGAATGAAAATAAGCAGGACAACTCAACTAGTTAACCATGTACGCCATAAATAACAAACTGAATAAAATGAATATTTGTTATTATTAAGATGAATGTGACATTTTGTGATGCAATAAAATTTATTATACGTACATATGTATGCATTGTATATAGTCCATATACATTCTTTATATTATATTTTATACTACTTTAATTTGGTACTCTGTGCAAGTGGATGTCTGACAACACTTGCCAAATAGCGGACGCACGAAACAATAAATTGCAATTCCAAGTCACTTAAACTGCAACATGTATGTACATGCATACACATATACTGGTGTACATACTTATGTGACGGACCGTCCAAATGGTTGGCAAGGAGCAGCAAAAATGATAGTAATAACAAAAAATACATGTGTAACAATATTTTCCTATAACAACAACAATAAAAAAAGAAAAAACAAACGTAGGACTAAAGTTGAGCGCATAGATATCAACAGTTAAAGTGATATTGTTGTATTTTTATTGTTGTTTTTATTGTTGCTATTCTTAATGTTGCCGCTTGTTGTATGTGTATTGCTGTCACACATGTTGCTGCTCATACAAAGACTGTCAACATGCCAGTGTTGTCCACATGTCATAGGTCCGATGTGTTGGTTGGTTAGCACTGGGGAATGAAAGCGGAAAAACGCACAACAGGCATACAAGCACATATTTCGAGATGTTAAATTTCCGAAAAAATACTCTTAAAATAAAATGCAGGCACAGCGTTGATTTTATATTAGTTTAGTGAAAAAGAAATACATAATTTTCTGGATAGATGGCTGTAGTGATCGATACCTCGTAAACAATTCAACGTTTATGCTCGTTCTCAAGGTGATATTTTACACTAAAATAATTTTTTTTTCTATGTTTTGTTTGTTCCATTCAGTGTTTATAAGTTCGTAAACACCTAATAGTTTCGGCGGATAAAAATTAGCAACAAATACAAGCGCGAAAGAATATATTCGACTTGACTATTATTAGACCGGGAGCCAGGGGTCATTTTGACCTCATCATTTCATGCCGACTGATTTTAATAATGAAGGCAGACGCCGCACACTGGGGATTTTGCGGAAAAAAGTCAAATTTGCAACATACCACCTACGCAATGTTTAATGGTATTTCTAAATTCCAGAATAGAACCAACAACAAAATCAAAAAGAATTACTAAACTCCGACTTACAGTTTGTTTTTTTTATAGATATGTCAAAAGTATAATTTTTTTATAGTATTGAACTGACTAAGAAAAAACTTCAAAGCCCAAGGTGGTTTTTTTTCCTTTTGCTTGAGCCGACTTCCAATTTTTTATTTTTCATTTAGGGTACGATATTTTTATATATTTTAACCGGAAGAACAAAGGCTGTGAAGCATTTGATTATCTATTTATAATTAATTTTACGAAAAAAAAAAAAAAATCATATTCCTTCATATTCTTAGATCTGTAAGTTGAGCTACATTTACCTACGGTGAGAAACTAGTATCAACGTGTTCCCTAATAGTGTCTCTTTCAGTTTTAATCAATTGCAGGTGCCACCAGGTGCCACCAGGCGCCACTGAATATTTTTTGGCAATGATAATAACTAAACGCTTTCTAGTGTGGGCATAATGATAACGAAACACTTTTAATTTTGTTTTGACATTTTGAGGGTAATTCAGAATTATGAACTTACATGTATCCTGTGCGTAAATATTTGCTGGCTTATATTAATAAAAAAAAAAATTAAAATTTATGAATTAAAAAAAAAATTGTTTTTTAAAATTTTTTTAAAAAATTGTTTTTAGACATGTTCTTTTCATACACAAATATATACAACTTCGTTAGTAGTAAAAATGTAAATATTTTTTGGGATGTATACTTTTTTCCGCATCTCTGTACAAAAATCCCCAATGTGCGCCGTTCAATGAATTACGAAACCAACAGTCAGCTGGTCCAGTAGCGGTGGGTACGTGCGTGAGATGCTGCGAAACGTGTAGAAAAAAAAATTTTAACAACTCATTTAATACCGGCTGAAATTTTTTTTGTTTATTGTTGACATTTAGTAGAATAAAAAAAAAATAGTCAGCTGCGCCGTAGAGGGGGAAAATACGTCAGCTGAACAGGCGAACTTGTAAAATAAATTAAAAAGTAAAACTACTACTGACTATATATGCCAGCTTGAAATCAAATACAACGTAAGACAGAGCTCGCAATACCTTATGAAGTATGCAAAGTGTTCGTAGGCCCACTTTAAGTTACTTGAAAGCATTTATTGATATTCAACGACAACTGATGCAAACGTGCTGTAAAACACCATTCATTGACTCTATTTATGTCGGATTACAGGTTGGCTGAGTCGCGTAAACCTGTAATGTTTGCAAACATTTTAAGATCACCAGCGTAATGCAGAAAATTGGCAAATTTGAGGCATGAGCTAATATGCTCTTACTATGCTTATTCTGCTCTAAGATGCTAGGTTTGTGAGTGAGGTAGGTTTTTGTTCAACTTGGTGTGTAGTGGCCGAATCTCATCTTGATAAGTGACAAATTCTTATCATAAACACTTATTAACTTCGTGAAGAGCACTAATAGCAAAAAACTTGCGATAATTAAGCGCTTTGACTTCGGCAAGTTCAACGGTCAAAATTGGCAATGTTTGTTCCTTGAACACGCTCTTATCAGTAATTTTTTTGTTTGGCTCACTGAACTGATTTGCACAAGAAGGGGTGGGAGCGGAGAGGAAATAAAGCAACGGAGCTCACCCATACAAATATTGGAAAACAACGGCTTATCTTGAGCCGTTCAAGATCACTCTGCGGAATGTTAACACAATTCAAATTAAAAAATATATTGCATTTAAGGCACTGCAATACAATGAGTTTGCTTGGTGGCGTAAAAATATACTAAATTGTAGTATAAAGAAATGGTTTCAAATTTCATTCTCTCAATCCTGTTCCCTTACTCTCTTATCCTATATTATAGATTTTTCTAGTTAGATACCAAGTATTGGTGAAATTTCTGATCTACCCCACGTAGATTCGACTCGAAATCCTTCTTTCAAAGCCAATAAAAATATACCATTACATTAATTATAATATTATAACAAAAATTATTCCACAGTCCCGAGCATAACAAACAACACACGTTTTTTTTCTTGTTCTAAATTAGCTTTATTCATCAAAGTAATTTCCATCGCAAACAACACAATCATTCCAGCAACGTTCTAACATTTCAATACCACTTTTGTAGAACAATTTATGTTTTGCCTCAAAATAAGCCTCAATTTCCGTGATAACCTCTTCATTCGAACGAAATTTATTATCGACGAGCATTTTTTAATGTCTGCAAAAAGCCATTGCTTTGATTGACTTGTTACACGGTGCGTTGTCTTGATGAAAACAAAAATATCTTTGCCATATACGGACGTTTCTTTGCAATTTCGGCCTTCAAACGCTCCAATAACTCTTCCCAAGATAGTCGATGAATACCTCAATTATACCTCGCGCATCCCAAAATACTGAGTCCATAACCTTTCCAGCCAGATTGTTGTGCTTTCGGGTGCTTTGGACGAAGTTCACCCGTTGCCGTCCACTCAGATGGCGACAGTTTTGATTCCGTAGTGAAGTGATGAATCCATGTTTCATACATTGTCACATATCAACGCGAAAATTTCGGTTTATTACCTTTAAACATGGCCAAACATGGCTCAGAATCATCAACACGTTCTTGTTTATGGTAAACAGTGGTCGCCCCTCGGCAGGCAATGGCAAACCTCCGAGTGTATTTCTGCCATGGAAAAGCTCCTCATAAAAATATCTGCCGTTCGGAGTCGGCTTGAAACTGTAGGTCCCTCCATTTTGGAACAACATCAAGACGCACACCACAAATACGAGGAGGAGCTCGGCCAAACACCCAAAAAGAGTGTACGCGCCAATTATATATATATAATATTGGAACGTCAGTTTTTTGTGTACTATATATCGTATGCCTATGGACCAAACTACCCATAAGCTTAAGACTACTAAAGTCGCCTTCGATTTTAAAATAGCATTGGTTCTGCATTACTGTGCTGCGTGAGAGATTATTATTATTAGAAGGCCATTACGCACTGCGACCAGAGCTGATCTATTGTGAAAGGCCTATTTTGTAACCCTAGAGTTTTAGGCTTTTTAGAAATTTAAGCACAGTTTTGGGTTTGTTGTTCCAAAGATTGCATGGAGATACTACGATACCACCAAGGTGGTGAAGTCTTTGTCTGCCCAACGCAGGACATTCACAAAGCACATGTTCTGAGCTTTCTATGTCCATTTCGCAAAAGCGGCAGACATTGGTCTCGGATACCCCAATATTGTTTAGATGGTACCTCAGGCTGCAGTGACCTGTAAGTTTAGCCAGTGAGCGGCAAGTTTTCTTTCCTCCCATTTTCTAAGGAATTCATTAATGTGGCCTTTTGTCAGTCCACAGAAAGGCTCAGGACCAGTAAGTTGCATATTTGCCCCTTGTTTTGCAAGGTTGTCATCCATTTCTCATGTCCTTCATGTCCCGGAATCCAAAATAGTGTTTCTGTGTTGAGGTTTCCTAACGTGTTTAGGAGGTTTAGGCAATCGTTTACCAATTTAGAGGTGATGGTTGTTGATAGAAGGGCTTTTAAAGCCGCTTGGCTATCTGAAAGTATGTAGATGTGAGTACCTCTCATTTTCCTTCTAAGGCATTCTCTCACACATATTTCAATGGCATGTATTTCTGCCTGGAATATTGCGTGAGAGATAATTTGTAAATGCTTGACAGGCGTCCGCCCCCTAAACTCTACTTCGCTAAATTTCTGTATATTTTTGTTTTCTCTTCACTTTTTCCTTTTTCAAATAATTTAATACTTTTTAGGTATTAAGCTCTAATTTTATGTGATTTTATTATTTCTATATGCCATATTGAAATTAGTATCTAACGCTGAAATATAATTTGTGGTTTTTTTACTAGACCAAATAAATAAATAAATAAATGCGGGATGCATACTCAGTTCTCAATTTCTCATGAATTCATTAATTTAAAGTATTTTAAAGTTTCAAAGCAAAAACTTTAAAAAACATACATAAATATTTATACTAACTCTGAGGATTATAAACGAAAAGGGAAGTATTAAAAGACGTTTTTTGTTAACTTTTCATCAGTGTAGTTAAAATACAATACTGTCCTTTGGAAAATGTATCCTTAAATACCATTTACACTTAATTTTGAATTAATTCTCAAACAAATATATAGCTTAGATATATATAAATACTTTTAGCAATACATAACTCAACTTCGTTTTTCTTGCTGTTTTACACAAATTTAAAGAAAACATAGTTGAACTTTCCATCTATGAAATAAAGTATACGCAGTGGATACCTCTGTTTATTTGTCCGTTCTGATTCATGCATACAACAAGAAACGTTAAATCAATCAAAAATCCTACAAAAGTGCGACTTTTATCAAATGAACCTGAAGTAGATCCTGCACATTCAGGGAATACCACTGGCATACACATAAACCGGAAAAAGAAGGTAATTAAAATGAGGAAATTTATTTTGACCGAAGAGTAAGTTACTCACAGATTTAAATGATTAAAATAAAAAAAAAATTATATTATTTTAATGTATAAATAAACTGTATAGCAATTGTTTTTTTTACACTTCATTTTAAATAATTTTAATAAAAATCAGGGAAAATGTGGCCGTTTACAGGTATCTGTCCTCTTAAGGCGCTGTGTAACCACCGCGTAGTAGATTCGACTTATATAAGCTATACTGGACTACTTTAAATATGATTTCCTGTTTCTGTCTCCTTTTGCAGATTCGATAATCAACAAACTTAAAATCCCTAGAATACAAAATTTAGTAAGAAAATGGAGTTTTAAAAATTGTTTGATCACCATTTGAATTTTAAAAATCTGACACTTGATTTATGATCACCGAGTATTATGAATTTTAGTGGCAGAAAGGTATCATCGCCCTGTTGTAGTGGCTTAATAAAGACAGACTCTTCAGCCCTCTTAGCAGCTAAAGTCTGGCTTTAAGAGTAGCCGAAATAAAAGACGGCGTACCATAAGATACCACGACTGTCGGTTGAATGTTACCGGAACGACACGGATTTATATCCGTCCAAAGACTGTCACCCCAGCAGCATTCCCTGTGCATGTAGAGGGTATATTTATGCTAATGCAACAAAAACAAAAATGGCCCATCAGATGAAAACATCTAAATAAAAGTTTACCACTAGCAGTGCTTTGCTGTGATTTCTGTGGCTTTTTACACATATACTTATAAAGGGTGGTTAAATTTCAAGGGCCGATGTTGAATGTGAACCACACCTAAACGTCAACGATACCGTTGGACTTCTTTCTTTGGGGTTATTTAAAAGAAAAAGGTGTACATCGATAAGCCAGCAACAAATCAAGAGCTAAAGAATGAGATAATTCGGCACATTAACGGCATAGAACCTCAATTATGCCTCAGCCATATCATCGAAAATTTCGACCATCGAATGGAGGTCGCGGCGGTCATTTGGCCGATATTTTGTTCGACACGTAATTGAGCCATACCAATATTATCATATTAAAGAGAAATGGCAATAATTTCTTTAAAAAATTGTATTTTATTCAAAATAAACACCAGCCCTTGAAACTTAACCACCCTTTATATACATTAATATTACACACTTATACATACACACATGCATGTAAATATTTAGTATTTCTCATGTGTCGGCTTTAAGTAATCGCTTTCGCTTAAATAAACATCGAATCATCAACTAACAAATATAAGATTAGGGAAAAAGTGATAAAAGTAGAAATTAAGGAAAAAGAAACACAAAAATTGCCAAAAGCGCTTACATTTAAAATATTGAAGAGCTTCGTTCAAAGAATGTGTGTACATACATAAAGAAAGCACCCGGTGTTCGCCGCAAAGCCACATGTGGCAAAAAGCAAGCAACATGCATCTACATGCAACGCGCATTTTTTACAATATTTTTTCTCAGTTCTGATTTTAGTACAGTTTTCTTTTTTTTTTCATTTTGACATAAACACAATCGACGGTGGTTGCATCCTCGTGTCACCACGCGACATTGTTTGCTTGAATGCAGAACGCCGCGGCGTGACTCCTTGTAGCAAGCTACAGCGCAACAACTTGCGAACGTGATGCGTTCTATTGGAAATAATGCATTCACTTGTGTATGCATTAGAAAAAATAATACATCGTTATTCACCCTCAAGTAGATAATAAATACAATAGCAGTACATGACGACACTGTCGACAATTCGCTCACATATACAAGCACATATAACGCAGATTCTTTTAGAGACATGGGACAATATTTTTACTAAATTTTTATTTTAATTTTTATTCTTTATTAGTTAATATTCGACTTCCATTGCTGTTTTACTAAGACAATTTTTCTGTAAGAAATATTTATTATATCCTACCCCTTTACTTATTTATTTTTTAACTCGATTTTTATTTAATTATGTACATTCCGGGGACTGGGAATAACGCGTCGGTTGATTTTTCACATATCAGGCCGAACGTTTCTAGACCGATCAGACTCTCGTGCTTTGCATTTGCATGAATAGTAAATACCTAGTCCCTAACCGTCTTTTTCAGTGGATTCTTTTCTTACAGCTTTCCTAGATACTAAAGGCACTTACACCTTTTTGGCTGTTTGGCTGAGCTCCTCCTCCTATTGGTGGTGTGCGTCTTGATGTTGTTCCACAAATGGAAGGACCTACAGTTTTAAGCCGACTCCGAACGGTAAATGATTTTTTATGAGGAGCTTTTTCATTGGCAAAAATACAGGCTCGCCATTGCCTTTCGAGACGCGACCGCTAATAGAAGAAACTGTTTCTCCATTTTAGTGTTTCACGGAGATTTGAACCTACGTACTCCGAATTCCGTATGGTAGTCACGCTCCAACCTATTCGGTACTCTCTGGGAGCATGGGTGAATTCAAAGCACTTGTCCACCCTGGACAAGCGGATACAGGCAAATACAGGGTGGCTGATGAAAGCCGCTACCAAAAAAAAAATTGAATAACTTTTTTCTTTTTAAGTTATCTGTTCCATTTTTGTTTTAATTTGCAGATTGATCTTTAAAATTTATTAAAATGGATAACTGGGACACGCAAACAAGAATTTGGATAGTCCGCCGCTATCACGCACTGGAGTCCGTGGTTTTGGTACAGAGAGAGTACAGGCGGATGTTTGGCGGCGATCCCCCGAGCAGATGGACCATAATGAGACTGGTGAATAATTTTGCTGAGCAAGGAACAGTCGCAAGAAGGCCTTATCATCGAAACCCACCAGTTCGGACGGAGGAAACGATCGCTGCTGTAGCTGCAGCTATACAAAGCAATCCAAGGGTTTCAACAAGAAGCTTATCTGCTCAACTTGGTGTCAGCCGACAGTCTTTGCAAACAATAATGCACAAAGATTTAGACTTATTTCCCTACAAAATTCAAATGGTTAACAAACTGAATGCAGCAGACTTGCCGATTCGCTTGGAATTTTGCCAGAAGATGCAAATGGTGGAAGAAGACCAAAACATGTTAAACTGCCTTTTCATGTCTGATGAGGCCCATTTCGATTTAAACGGCAATGTGAACAAACAAAATTGTCGAATATGGAGTACTTCTAACCCACAGATACTCCACGAGACGGAATGGCATCCTCTTCGCGTGACAGGGTGGTGTGCGGTTTCTTCACGCTGTATTGTCGGGCCTTATTTTTTTGAAGAAAATGGTCACACCGTTATGGTTACTGGAGACCGTTATTTGAAAATGCTGAAAGAATTTTTCTATCCAGAACTACGCCGAAAGAGAATTCCTTTCAACTCTGTGTGGTTTCAACAAGATGGGGCAACGTCTCACATAGCCCAGACTGTTATGACAGAGTTGCGACGAAAATTTCCCAATAAACTGATTTCAAGAAACTCCGAATTTCGTTGGCCCCCCAGGTCGCCTGACCTTACTGCACCTGACTTTTCTTGTGGGGTTTATGTAAACAAGAAGTTTATAAAACAAAGCCAACAAATTTGGATGAACTAAAACAATCCATTCGGGCAACAATTGCGGCTTTTCCTGTCGCAACTCTCAAAGCAGCAATGAACAACTTTTTACTAAGATGCCGCACTTGTGTCAACGAGCATGGGGGGCATTTAAATTCAATTATTTTTAAAACTAGTTAAGCTACATTTAATAAAATTTAATGACCTTCAACTTGAAAAAAAAATAAATGAATTCCATACACTAAAAAAAAAGTTATTTGAGTTTCTTAATGTAGCAAAATTCATCAGCCACCCTGTATTAAGGATGATAGGTTACTAAATTTCCCCAAAAGCTATGGTGAAAAACAAAATTGTGAGAGGAACTTCAGTGCCACGTCCGGGGATGACTCGCCAGCCGAAATCTGCACAACAATTTCACACATATTCACACATTCGTCCAATCAATCGTCGTACCGATGGCAACGAAGTGACATTGTGTTAATTTTTTTCCTATATCATTAACACATTCTTAGTTTTTTTGTAAACAAACTGATTTGTAGCTCCTGCTACATCAGCAAAACGACCGATTCTATCAAATTCGTTGAGAGCCGGCTAAGGATCTGATATTGACCATACCATTAAAAATCGTTACACCACGGGCAAATACTGACATACGAGTATTATCATAAAACTTTATCGGTTATATGGATGCTATTTGGATAACAGCCTGCATTAGAATTACCACTAAGTATTAGAAAAAACTGTAACGTTCATGCGCGAAGTGGAAATGATCGGATACTCACAAAAGTGCCACACAGAGCTGAAGCTTAGGCCTTTCCACACACAAGTGCAATACGCGAAACTTTTTTCCGTTTAAGAAAATATGAAAAAATAACAGGTAGGTATAATGCAACTGAAAGTTTTATTCTATTTCGAAATTTATTAATTTCTCTCGCGTATTAAAAAAAAAATATGTTAAAAGCAATGAAAACCGTACACCTAACTTTTAATTGCACTTTATCAAAAAAGAAGTATTTACACTTCTCAATTATTTCCACAGCCAACTAAATATGATCGCATATCGTTGTTGATTTGCATTTTTTGTGTACTTTCAGTAGAGCCATTCCCATCGAAACTCGGAAAAGTTAGTATATTGAAAGCGTCTGCCACCTCACGTTTGGCGCGTTTCACATTTATCGCATTCGGTGCCATTATGCTTTCTAATTCCTTGACGCTACTCTCAAGTTCATTCAGTATATCGTTTACTTTCTCTTGATTGCTTAGCAAGGTATTGCTAAAAATAGACAGAACATGCTCGTACTTATATGAAATATAACTGATAACATACTCACAGTTTATTAGTAAGGTCCACTGCCTGTCTCTTGCAGCCCACGCCCCAAACGTCTTCGAGCGGTTTTGATACCACCGAATTCATCATCAAAGCAGTATTGTTATTACCGCATGTCGAGAGCAAGCAAGACATTGCCGTGACAATATGTTCCAAAGGCATAATTCTTCCGATCAGACGTAGGCACTTTACTCTTGAAATGTATGTGGCAAACTGTCAGATGAATTTATTATGCACAGATTTTATTTAAATATTTTGTATGTACATATGTACGTATTAAACTCACAATGATTTTCCCATCATAATTTAGTACGACTCATGAGCACACAGCTCATATAGATATACACATACACTTGTGCTTACATAAAATACTTCCAGGTATGTGCTTTATACGGTAGAGAATTCTTAACATCGCATCACATCAACATGATTTTTGAGCGATTTCGAACTTACACTTTAATGTATTAAGATTTAATGCGCTATAAAGCTGCATACCCGGAAATTTTCTGAAAATTCTAATTAAAAAATTGAAAGGTTTGATTTCTTACTAATACTGTAAAGGGACAAAGTAATTAAGGCTAGTTTGTCACTTGCGAAGGGAATGAAAATATAATCGAATTTACCAGTATCGAATTGAGAGATGCGAATCGGCAGCGAATTCGCCACGAAATGGCAAAGGAGCGTCGAAAATAAATTTTTTTTTTGCGATTGGCGAAAAAACTACATTCGCTTCGCCATTACTGTCAATATTTGGCTACTGCTTTTCCTGTTCGCAATAATTTAGTAATTTCAAAAATGATTGATATGCTACAAAAATGTACGAGCTAAAAAAGCTGGAGTTAAAATGGTTGGTAATAAAAGAAGAAAGGAAAAAGGAAGATAATTTAGAAATAAAGATGACACAAAGAAAAGATGGAAATGAAGCAAAAGAAGCTGCTCCTCAAATACAAAACATAGCTTTAGAATGAAGAACCACAGTTAATGAGAATGAAATTAAAAGTAGCCGAATGTGTGAAGTAATTTTAAGTTTAATATTTTATGAAGTGAAAGAATTTAATTTGGGATTTTTATTTATTTTTTATATTTAATAATTTTTAATTTCACTTGTATATGATGTAGAATTCAAAAGTTTTAAATGAAATAAGGTAAATTATTTTGAATTTATTCAATAACTCATCCCACAACAAAGCATCAGCTGTTTGTCTTCTAGGGGCAGTAGGAGCATAAATCGTAATATGCGTTCCATCAACGCAGCCAATCACATTTGGTATTCCTGATCTAGAGAAATATTTGTTTCTTGCTTGTTACTCCTCTTTCGGTCATTTCTGTGCTTTTAAGGGCACTGCATATTTCACCTTCCAAAATGGGTAGTATCTCCTTTAAAATAAGCAAAACTGTGAATTGAAATTTATTCCCCACAGTTTGTTGGTAACTGCTATGTGCAAATAATCTTAGCACACAACACAATTTCAGCATTGGCATTTTGACACAACTTCTTTAGACACAAAAAATGTTGTTCCAAGGGTGCAGCGTTACCACCATCCAGCCTCCCTAATGTTTTGGTATGGAGTGTCTTGTAAAAGCGTTACATCTCTGCATTTCTGTGAAAAATGGTTTAATACCGAGACAAAAGTGTACCAGAAGGATGCCTTAGAAGGCGTGTTGAAGCAGTTGAGCAATACTCACATCAATGGAGAACGTTGGATCTGCCAACAAGTTTCCGCTCTAGCTTATAGACAAGACACCACCCAGCAGTTGCTAGAAAACCATATTCCTGGGTTCATAGCCGTCCAGAAGATTGGCCGTCTGGAAGTCCTGATCTGAATCCATTCTGGAGTCTAATCGTGGTCAGAATTGAAGAACATGGCCAGTCGAAGGCCTCACAGAAAGTTGGAGAGCCTCAAACAATCTGTGGTTTGAGCAGCGGCGTCAATATCCATGGAAACCGTGCGTGCTGCAAGAGCTGAATCGTTTGAAGGCTTGTGTAAAAACAAATGGTGACCATTTTGAATAAAAATTTAAAATTTGTTTCTTTAATATTTACACGATTAAATAAAACTAACTTCATTACAAAAAGTATTATAATTTCTCTGGCTTAACTTGTAACGGAACTTATGGCAGTACACTGTATTTCTTTGGGAGCATGAAAACGCTTCCGCGACTTATATATTGTAATAAATTAGAGACTGTAGAAAGCGTTTTGGCACGTTTTGCTTTTCGCTCAATGAAATTCACAGATTCTATGCTGTCGTACAGCACTCACTGTCACTCACCAGACGTACTCTTTGATGTGTTTTGCTTGTGATATCATCTCGGCTTCTATTGATTGTCTGTGCCTTCCTATGAAAGTTGGAATTAACGCCCTCTCACCTTTTTTTGGCTCGCGCTTCACGCTCTTCGCTGCCATGAATTGTTTTATGTGGGCAAAGCTAAAAATGTGTATGGTAAGAATAGTCTCTTTAGGAGTGTGCTATTTCAATTTATTGCTTATTCGCTTCGGAGTTTCATTTCTCTTCCTGTACGCTAATTTTTAATAACCTACTAGTAAGTCACAATATTTATGTTACTTATTTATTTTTACCATTTCTCAGTTACCTTTTATAGGCTGTGTTCGTAAATGCAACATGACTTGCAGCATAAGCATCAGTGGCAACACTGCAAGTTTGACATTTGATACTTCTTATATAATTTTTGAAAATTTGCAAATACGTTTGTTTGCATTTTTGAACGCGTATAATACTAAAATGGAAATTTTGCTGAATCAAACACTAGACGAAATTTGTGAGCAAAGAAAAGATAGATTTTCTTTAAATTTAAGAAAAAGAAGGCTATTGAAGTCAAAGAGAAAAATGTTTAGTACAAATGTTTGTCTTTAAAAAGAAAAATACCTAAAAACAAATCGTTTATTAAAACAATAAAATCGTTTCCCGAGGACCTTTTCTATTCCCATTTCCGAATAAATTGGTCCAATTTTTTTTTTTTTATAAGTTTTATGAAAATTAATAATTTATAGTTTCACTTTACACAATTTGCTGTTGGCGGAGACATTGAGTGCCTTGTACCATAAACTTCGTCGAAGTCCTCAAAATACCTCCAGGATGTAGCTTCTCTACCGGAAGAATTATTTCTTTTCTTAATGCGCTTGTACGTTACCAAGAGATTTAAGCATTTTCTCTGCGCTGTGGTGCTGTCCAGTCTTATATTGGGATTTACATTTGTAACTTCGGTCACAACTTTCTTCCACAATACATTTTTTTTCCTTCTACCCGAATTAAACTCGTCCTCCATATTCAACCGTACTCTTAGCAATAACTGTGTCTCCGCATTACTGAGATTTTCACTAAAAATTTAAAAATAATAATTTATACAATTATTATTAACATAATTTAACTAAATTTCAATACAAAAATTAAAATAAAACAGTTTTGCTTACTTTTCATCAGACATCGTAGTTAAATGAAGTAAACAATTTTTTGATAGAAATTATGAGTGACAACTGATAGAATTGTTGTCTTTTTGAACGCTTGATTATTGCAGTGCTGCAATATTGGCATTTCTGAACGTTCTGTTTGTTATGCAATTGTAGTTTGCGCGTCATGTTGCATTTACGAACACAGCCATATTTATTATAAAGGGTGGTTAAATGTGAACCACACCTAAACGTTAACGACACCGTTGGGCTTCCTTCTTTGGGGTTATTTGAAAGAAAAGGTGTACGTCGATAAGCCAGCAACAATTCAAGAGCTAAAGGATGAGATAATTCGGCACTTTAACGGTATAGAACCTCAATTATGCCTCAGCGTCATCGAAAATTTGGACCATCGGATGGTGGTGTGCCGCCGAGGCCGCGGTGTGGCCATTTGGCCGATATTTTGTTCCATACGTAATTGAGCTATACCACTATTATCCTAATAAAGAGAAATGACAAAAATTTTCTAAAAAAATTGTATTTTATTCAAAATAAACACCAGCCCTTGAATCTTAACCAACCTTTATAATCCGCAAGCATATTGTTTAGTTAAATAAAAGAAAAGTTATAATTATTAACTTTAAGTTTTTTGATATTTTAAGCCTTTATTATATGAGTACCTTTGGACCCTGTTCACTAATTTTTTGAAATGAAATAAATATTCTTTACACATTTTCCAGAGCAAGTATAAATTATATTTTTTGTATTTACCGCCCTCTTTTGAAATTATTCAAGCATTGATAGTTTTGGATAATCAACATTTTAGTTAATTCAATATTTCATTTAACAAACAATTGATTACTTAAATTTCCATGACAAACTGAGCAAGCGCATTTTGCTTAGAACTTTTTTTTCAAAAATATTTTCCAACTCTTAATCCTCTGTGCCGCAAGTGTATTCCTCTTTGCCAAATCGGGCAAGTTAAAATTCGTCATACTACTTTGAATATCCGTAGCCACAAGTTTTTTTTCATCCACATTGGCATCCGAAACATAAACAAAATGCTCTATATCATCTTCATCTATGAAAACAAGGAGAAAACCATATGCATTTGCACTAAACAACTTCTCCATTTCATTCAGGCCAATGAAAAACTGACTACTATATTTTATGCAATCTTCTGTGCAGATCATGCCCTTGCGCAATTGTTCAACAGATTCGAATAATTGCCATCTTTTACCCCTTCCTATTAAAAGCAGGTTTTTTGAATATCTGTTGTCCTCACAAAATTGTATACCGGACACTTTATCACTGCAATTATATGGCTGTCCTAGTATTGGTTTCTGCTGCTCAGGCACTCTGCAAATATTTTACTTTGTAATATTAAGAGGGGAGCCTGCTTTAGAAGCTTCAAAAAATTGATTTTTTTTTTGCATAAATGTTTTCCCAAACTATCCAAAAATGTGTCCTCAAAATTTCTGAAGCAAATTCAAAATATTTTCGGAGTTACAGAAGAAATTGTGAGCAAGCGTCGAGCAGGTATACGAGCGGTCGGATCGCTCGAAGTGCGATTTCTCGGTTTTTTATTTTTACGATTTTCCCTAATTGGCGGGAAAGATAGGGAAAAAGTTTAACGTCCTATCGAAACGAGATTACATTGATTGTATTCGTAATTAAATTCTCTTCTAGTTGAACCTAAAAAACCTTAAGAAAGTTATGATTAACCCACTTTTTAAACAATCTAAAGTGAATTTGTTTTTCCAAAAAAATTAATTTTTTTTTAATTAGCGAAAAATTGTTGAATTTCTCACTTTTTGTTTCATTTTCTTGGTTTAACTAGAAGCTATACTATACTAAAATACAAATTTGTTTGGGGTTTTGGTTTCAGATGAAAATTGCGACCTGCATCTTTCCCGCCGCACGACACATGCACACTCGAGACGCCTCGGCAAAATGCTTGTACCAGGCATAACATGACATATATTTTAATGAAACAATTTGAGAAGACTGAAATATTGGGTAGTCGAAAAAGTTTTTTCGTATTTCTAATCAAACTTCAACTAATTCATTTTTTTTATATTTATAATGAACTTTATTGAAGCAAATATGTACCATTTCTGTCGACCACCTTTTGCCATTTTACTTCTAGAGACATTAGTCCATCAGTGTAAAACTTTTGTGGTTTCCCGGCGAAAAACTGCGGCAAGTAATTTTCACATGCTTCTCTTGAAGCCAACTTTACTCCATTAAGGGAGTTCTGCATTGACCGAAACAAATGGTAGTCCGATGGTGCAAGGTCAGGGCTCCACTATGCGTCGGAACTGCATCAAACACTTCGCCGAGTCATCAAAGTGGCCTAGCGTTGCCCTGATGGAAGACGACGCCCTTTCTGCAGATCAGTTCTCGCCGTTTCTTTTCGATTGCTTGCTTCAATCTCATCAGTTGTTGACAGTAAAGTGTAGAATGAATCGTTCGAGCAGGCTGGAGCAGTTCATAGTCGATGATTCCTTTCCAATCCCACCAAACACACAGCATAACCTTTCGAGTCGTCAATCCTGGCTTTGCGACCATTAGTTGAGCTTCACCACCCTTGCACCATGATCTTTTTCGCACATTATTGTCGTATTTGATCCACTTTTCGTCTCCTGTTACCATTCGCTTCAGAAATGGTTCGATTTCATTTCGTTTCCGCAAAGAATAACAGATGTTAATTCGGTCCATTCAATTTTTCACAGATAATTCATGTGGTACCCAAACATCGAGCTTCTTTTTGTAACCAGCCTTTTAAATGGTTCAAAACCGTTTGATGATGAATGTTTAGTGCCTTGGCGATGTCATGGCAGCTTATGTGACGGTCCTGGTCAATCTTTTCCATAGTTTCATCGACCTTTTCAACGATAGGTCGACCGGAGCGAGGTGCATCTTTCACAACGAAATTTCCAGAACAGAAGCGAGCGAACCATTGTTGTGCTACACGAACTGATACAGCATCGTCGCCGTAAACTTCACAAATTTCATTGGTGGCTTGCGTGGCATTCCTCGTCTTTGTTATACAAAAATTTCAAAATATAGCGAATTTCTTCATTATTTTCACTCATTTTTGAACAGCTATAACTTTTTTTCAACTTCTCCGAATTTAATTTTTTCTTGGTTAAATTAAGCTTAAAATGTCACCTTTCTAACACCCTATGATAGGACACAATGTGATTGGTAGCACTGGAGATAGATGCCTCCAACGACATCTATTGACAAAATACGAAAAGACTTTTTTTCTTTCGATCTATTTCTTTCTCAAAAAAAAAACCACGAAAAAATCGATTTTTTGAAGCCTCTAAAGCAGGCTTTAGAGCTCACTATATAAGTTCATATCTATGTATGTATGTGTGTATTATACTTGAGATCGTTTTCAATTTGCAATAGACTGTCGGCTATACCACCAAGTGTTTGCTCGTGTTTATTTCCCAGTAATATAAGATTATCTATGTTCCTGTCCATACATTTGCACAAAGAAAAGTAAAAGAACAGAATTTCATTTACATTTCAATTTTAAATATTTGACTACCACATACTTACTCAATTAAAGGTCCATCTAATTCATTGCAAAACTGTTCAATAAATACAAAATACTGTTATTTTTTTATATTTGTGTGAGGCATATTTTTATTTAATTTCGCACATTTTATTCGTATACCTTTTGATTGTCAATGTGTGAGAATTCCTTTGATGATAAAAAATAAGTAAGTACTGTAAATGCTCTTTCCAAAGAATTGATTTGTTGCATTTTGTTGTTTCCGCTATAAAAGCAACACAATAATAAAATCGTACTGCACGCTTGCTCTTGCAAAATGTACTGATCGACAGGTCAGCGAGTTTGTTATTTTAAGTGCATACGAGTGTGTAAGTGATGCGAATGTACTTCCAAGCGCGATAAGCGCATCTATCAGCACCGTGTGTGTGTAGACAAGAGCGAGTGTGAAACATTCATTATAACAAGCTTTGCATATGTAAGTATGCTTAGAAAAAATTTTGAGTAATTTAATAATAATTGGCCGGCTGTGAGGAACCTGTATTCTAAATATATGGCATTGCTGTTTGAGTGGCTTAATAAGAGTCGTTTTATTACCACAATCTTCTGCTATTGTGATGAGAGAACTTTCACGTTTGCTTATACTGGGTTGCCCGTATTCGACGGACCCAAGTGTTTTTTTTTTTTTAATTAAAGAAAAACACGATTTTTTTTGATGTTGACGATAATAATCATTTTATTTGTTTCAAGTAGATTTGTTGACATCACTTTTGGAATATGATATCTCTCAAATGGCCGCCTTGAGCCTGTACGGCGTATTGTGCCCGTTTTGCAGCATTTTCCATAGTTTTAGCTAGCATTTCGGCTGGAATAGCGGCTATTTGCTCACGGATGTTGTTCTTGAGCTCTTCTATGGTCTTTGGCTTATTAATATAAACCTTTGATTTTAAATATCCCTACACGTCGAAGTCAGGTGGCGCTAAATCGGGCGAACGCTCTGGCCAGTCAAAATCGCCATTTTTCGACATCAAAATATGTTGCTGTATGGAATGCTTCACCTCGCCACGTGCTCCTCTACCTTCCAGCGTTCTGTGGGAACCGCGGTTAACCTTTACATGTCGCGTTAACCATACCCAAACAAATGTTTGGTCTTCGATGTATCAGGCCAAGTCTTCCTGGACATCGCATAGGTTGGTAGGCCTTTCTATCGCCTGCCTGCAATTCTGTAATCGTGAGACTCTAGTTCTGCCTTAATCTGGCTTAGGGGAATTTCTATCAGCCTCACTTCAGTCGAGCTTAAGGAGGATCTTAACCGAGCAAGCTCATCTGCCTTGTCGTTATGCTCGATGTTTCTTCGGCCTGGAATCCATACTACAGTGATATCGAGCCACTGCATGAGCGCGCCGAGTTCCTCTATATACCGGCTTACAAATGGTTAACATGCGAGTAGTTAAGGTAACAGATGCTTTCCATTCCAATTCAACCGGGCTATTCAGGTCAGGTTCTTCGATTTCGATGTAACTCAAATATGTTGCTCTCTGGTCAAAATAATGAGACACGTATTTTTTTGTTCGCCCGAAAAAAATTGTTTTCAAGATTTATCGGCAATTTTGTTTTTCGGCTCAAAATCGATTTTTTTTTGTTATATAATATAAGAAAAATATTTCTTTAAATGCTCATAACTTAGTCAAAAATGAACAGATTTTAATGATTCTGGGTTCAAAATGATCGTCATTACTTCACAAGCGACTTCATATAGAAACAAACATCTATTTTGTCAGTTACTAACATCGCTCAATAGTTAAGTCCGCTGACCGTAACCACATTTCCAGCCGAATTTTTGCAAAAAATGGCCCAAAATCGTATTATACACAAATCTAATCCACACAAATTTATCGACCAATTCTTAATAGCGGTCCCAGCAGGACGGTTATGTTGACCGAAAATATCACGAATTTAACGAAATGTATTCAACGTCTAGATGCACTCTGCACAACAAGTGCATTGAGAACTACTCCAACGGCAGCGCTTGAAAGAATACTCAACTTGTCACCGATTGATATTGCGGCGGAATGCGTAGCAGCTAAATCCGCCGTAAGACTCAGCGAATTTACCTGTAAAACATTCGGACATAGCTCAATAGGTATTAGTTATAGGGTCCAAACGGACTATATGACTACGAAATGCAATTAGGTGAAGAAATTCCGAACAACAATAGAAGAAGAGGGATGGAAAAAAGGAATGAAACCTAACCCAAATACTCTTAATATATTTACTGATGGCTCGAAAATGTTAGACGGAGTAGGGGATCGACTGCGCAGAGCTAGGATCGGGCAGCCATTTAAGCTTCCTGACCACTGCAGTATCTTTCAAGCAGAAGTCTTTGCTGTAGGTAAGGCTGCGAAAATAGCATTCGCAAAGACATCAAGCAACTCCAAAATAAATATATACGTTGACAGCCAAGGTGCGATAAAAGCAATAAACTCATATGAAATTTCATCTAAAAATGTTCTAAGAAGCAGAGAAGCCATAGAGAGATTAGCCGCAGACAGACGGTTGCATATCTATTGGGTAGCCGGACATAAGGGCATTGCAGGAAACGAAATTGTAGATGAGATTGCCAAAAGCGCTGTTTGCAGACAATTCGTACAAGAAAACGACATACTGAAACCTTTAAATACAGTATACAAAGACATCGCTACGGACATGAAAATATGGATAGATAAGAGGTGGAATAATCTAGCCACTTGCAGAACCGCGAAAATCATGTGTATATAAATAAATAATCATGTGCAGATAAATACGTCCGATTCGCAGAACTATTGTAAGTATGCTGACAGGCCACAAATTTGCTAGCGGCGCACGCATACAAGATAGGAATTCCAAACAACGATAGCTGGAGATTTTGCAATGAACTAAAAGAGAGTGAAACGCTAGAACACCTTCTATGTTCCTGCTCTGCATTAGCTAGAACCAGATTAAAATGCTTAGGAGCTTTACAATATGAGAAGTTAGAGTACCTCTCGGGGATAGAGCTCCAAAGTTTACTTAGATTCGCAAAAGACGCAGACATATTACAAGATGTCTACTACAAAGCAACGTAAGGGTCTAGCTCCATCTGGTAACACTAAGGATCACTAGGTCTATGGGATAGCTTTCAGCCAGCCAAGTCAACCTAACCTAACCTAACAAAATGTATTTTTTCAGTTTCACCATTTTCATAGCGGCTTTTATTATTTTAATGTGATTTTCGAGCGGTATTGAATTCATTGTGAAAGCTTCAAATGGCAAAAACAAAAAAAAAACCGAATGTCAACGCGTTCGCACCTCGGCTGGCAGAAAATGGCAAACCTCCGAGTTTATTCCAATAAGAATTACTCTTAATAAGAGTAACAGAACAATTCACACAACAGACGTTCGCCAAAGTAATGAACGATGATTGAAACGACACCTTAAACTGCATTATTCTTCGGACTAATTTTAGAAAGCGTCACATCTAATAATAAAGCAAGACGGTTGGAGGCAAGGCATTTCGGTTTCATTGTCATATCTGCAATTTCTTCCTGGATAGATCTAAACTGACTGGAAGGGTTGGAACCGTTGTATTCTGTACATAAATGGTATGCACAATTTATTATAAGAGCGTTCAATTGTTGGCATATGCCGAGGACACTGACTTCATCAGCCAACAACCCCAGTCGGCCGATGACAATATCCGATGAGGCGTCCTTTGGAGTGTTTGAGGGAAAGATTTTGCAAAAAATTTTTGAATATTTGCACGTTTGCGATGGCGAGTATCGTAGGCGATGGAACAATGAGCTGTATGAGCTTTAGGACGTCGTAGACATAGTGCAGCGAATAAAGATCCAGCGGCTACGCTGGCTGGGTCATGTCGTCCGAATCTATTCAAACGCTCCGGCTCAGAAAGTATTCGATGCGGTGCTAACTTGTAGTAGCAAAGGAAGAGGAAGACCTCATTTGCGTATCAAAAATCAATGTGGAGAAGGACCTGGCTTCACTTCGTACCTCCAACAGGTGCCAGTTTAGCACAACTGGCGCGCTTTGGTATACTCAGCACAGAACAGTTCAGCGGTTAGCGCTCCATCCAAGAAGAAGAAGATCTAAGCTGCCTTAGTTTTACGTTAGTCTCCTCGTTGAGAGATAACGCAGATAAGAGAATTAGTAATCTACTAAAATTTTCTACTTAAATTTCAATCAAAAAAGTGGTGTCTAAGTTTCTTTGTAAGAGTAGTTCCTGTTTAACTATTGTACAAAAAATGGTGTATTCGTAGTAAATCATTATTAATTATTGTTTTTTTATTTAACCTTCACATTAGTAATAATTTTCAACTAAATTTTTTTTTTAATCCATTTATTTATTCCGATCTGTTTTCTAATATTCATCAATATTTGTTCTTAAAACTGAAGCAATACTGGTGCAACTATTTGTAACATGTTTGCTTATTATCCATTGTTCCTTCCATATCCATTGTTGACTTCCCCTTCAGTCTGTTGAAGGAGATGCGATTGAGAGTTATTTCTGTGATTAAGGGGCTTGTGTGGATTGAAATATTTTATTGTGAGATGAAGAAATTTTTTTTTATTTTCTCAGCTATTGTGAGAAATGTTAGATGACGCTGTACTTTGGCACGTGAAGTAGATAATATGGTGCGTTTATACTCATTCTTAGGATTTCGACTGGCATCTTTGGAGTATTTCGATGTAAGAGTTAACTGCAATGCCCCAGAGTTATATGTCATAGATCCATATTGGGTTTAAGATGGCTGAGCAGAGTCAAAGCTTACTTTTGAGAGAAACATGAGAACTCCGATTAAGTAATCAATTCCCATTCATGTCGTCCGAATGGATACAAACGCTTCGGCTCTGAAAGTATTCGATGCGGTACCAGCTGGTGGTAGCAGAGGAAGAGGATTGCCTCCTCTGCGTTGAAAAGATCAGGTGCAGAAGGTCTTGGCTTCACTTATTGTGTCCAACTGGCGCCGGTTAGCGCGAGAAAGAAACGACTGGCTCGCTTTGTTAAACATCGGCCAAAATCGCGTAAGTGGTTATAGCGCCAATTAAGAAGAAGAAGAAGCAAGTTCCAAGTGCTTTGCGTTTGGTAAAAATATGCGTTTTCCATGTAAGCTTGCTGTCGAGGTGCAGGCCAAAATATTTTGTAACATTATTTTGGGGAATGATTACATTATTGAGTTTAACGGGTGGGCAAGTGTTTCATTTAAGTGTAACTACATAACCTGATATGCATTATTCTAAATAGTTGCTTGCCACGGGCCAACACAACATCAAGAAGGAGCTTAGAAGTGAAGAGCTAAGGCTAGGAGAAGTGGCTGGCACCAAATTATAGGGCTACGTCAGGCGAAGTCTTTACTTACTTGATATTTTGAAGGTGTAAATTTAATTTTTTGCTCCTTTTAAGATTATGCAAGAATATTAAATGTCCCTCTCTCAACTCTTCGTAAGATTCAAAACCTTTTTACACATTTCAAAAGGCGTTTGAATTTACTGAATGCGGATTAAAACTATAGAGGCGTAATCGTTTATTCCGGTCACTCAATCCTTAGTGGGACATAGGGCATCAAGAGGTGTATGCATTGTAAAAATAAGCCACAAAATACCAGAAAATACTAAAGAAACCATAACGAGATTTTTACAAAAAGAGTACCTTATCTAGTTACATAACCGCAAATATAGCAAATAAGTCGTTCCCTTAACAAAAGAGTCTCGCTTAACAAAAAAACTCATAAATTAAATTGTACATAACCATAACACATTTATTAAAAAAAACGCACATTCTAAAGACAATTTTTCACGCATACAAAGTTCTTTAAGTGATTCAATAAAAATTTGGTATTTTAATTTCTTTAAATGGGCATTTTAGTGCGTTTTTATATCCAAAGCTAGGCAACACTGCAGTAACGAAAGAGAGATTTGACTGCTGAAAGCAGAAGAACACCAACAACAACTGCAATCGCGGGCAATGCTACCAGATGTTAAAAAAGTAAAGCTGAATAAAACTGAGTGAGTTATTGAGCTAATTTAAAAAAAAATGTATATTTTACAAAATTATAAAGATTACGTTTAATTAGTACAGGCTAGAAAAAGTCATGAAGAAAGAACTAAAACTCCGAGACTTAATAACAAAAAAAAATGCTAAATCAAGTTACGAAAATTGTAATCTGGCCATACTGGTGCTAAAATCACGTAACTCGTTGTCAAATTCGCTGAGAGCAAAGTAACAGGATAGGCGCCATCTCATTATTCTTTCCATCATGGTGCCAAGGTGAAGGTTAAAAATAAATTTTTAGGTGTAAGTAAAATTCTTACACAATAAAAACTCTTTTATAGCAACATTTTCTTAAAGTAATTAAGTTAAAATTTTCTTATTTATTTACTTTTTTACATAAAATCTACATATACAAGAAATTTAACTAAAACTGAAATGTTACACTCAGTTTGGAGAGTTGAGATCCTTACTTATCTCCAAACATATATCAAATACAGCTCTTGACGCTGAACTATGATTCAAAATAGATCGGGCTCTGTATCTAATGATCTTATTCTCAAAAATATTCTAACGTGAGAATCCGATTTTAATGCCAATCTCTCATTAACCGCTTGCAAATGTGCCGTTAAGTTCTTATATGCCTCTAGGCGATTAGTTCTATAGTTACCAAGCATTTTCACTTTATTATTAGCACTAAAAGCAACAGCTTTATAATAATCGTAGAACCAGAGATCACATGAATTACGGGACTCAATGAAAAGCAACTCGCACAGATGACTTTCGGTTATGGCGCGCAACTTTTCAAAGCCAATGAAATATTCAGATTTCAGTTCACCGATGCTGTTTTCCAGTAATTCTGTTTTTGCATTCAAAAACAATTGGCTATTAGCTTTTCGATGAGCGATCAATAGCCAATTTTTACCAAACATACTAGACACGTTCAACATAGTAAAAGCAGTTTCCAAGTTGGGTAACTTAATGATGATTTCACTCACTCGATATCTCTCACAGTCAATCACCTCGGTGGTACTGATTTGATAAAATTAGATAATGTGTATTTGTTATAAACACATTAGTTTTCGCAGATTAAATATAAAACTCATACCTTAACCGATTTATAATTGTTTGTAGATCTACCAAAATATTATTCACTCTTTCGTCTATTTCCAATTGATTGCCCATCGCTGCATCTATGCTGCAACGAAAATAGTATTTAAGAAAATTGTAGTTATATTTTGTTGCTCAAGACATACACGCTGCTCAGGTTCCTCATTTCTTGTAACTTGCAGACTCCCGCTGCATTCTAGAACAAAAGTAGAACAAAAACTATCAAAGTATTTAACCAGTTAACCAGTGCCCATATAAGGTGGCGCAAAATTAATCACCCATCAATCTTATGTAACACTTGTGAACTAGACAGCTGTGGTATACAATCAAATCAAAGTTCAAAATAAAGATGTCCAACACTCAAAACTAATTTTTTATTTAGTAAAATATTACTCAAAAACAAAATTGGATGATTATTTGTGTGCCACCTTTTATTTATATTATATTATCTGTACGGCACGCACATCATTAGCACTAAATCTGGCTACATTCACATATTGAGAGTTTAGTTGTATGTAGTTGTCGGGTGATGTTAGTAAAACACTTAGCGCCATCAGCAATTTATCAACTGGTACTTGAGTCATTTCTAATGAAACAATTTAATCATTCAAAGTTTTTTTTTTTTTTCAAAATTATAATTATGCAGGGAATTTCAAAATTTTATTTATACTCGTCGAATGAGCCAAGCAAACTGACTGAGGCCTGTGAATAGATAATGCAACTGAGTGGCGGCGCGTTAATGATAACCCAACTGCTTAATTCGTGCAAAACCCACGGTTGCTTATATAGGGTGTGCAATTAGGCTTACTGAGGAATTTTTAGAATTTAACGAATCTCTCTCATGGATTCAGATTAAGACGAAAGCGAGAAGTAGACAACATTCGCAAGCACTTGTTTCGGCAGTAGGCGACCAAAGCCGACCAAACAAGAATTAGGCTGGTTTTTATTTCTCAAAATCAAAATTTTAAATGTAGAAACTTTGCAAACTGTTCTTCGGAATAAAAAAAGTACGTGTAGCGTAGTACACATAACAGAAATGAAACTTTCAATGCAGACAAAGAAAGAGGGAGAGACACGAGAGATAATGAGACAGAGAGAGAGAGAGAGAGAGAAAGAATATATGTATATCTAAATAAATTCACAACACTTGCAGAAAATACAAATAGACAAGATTTACAAAAAACGGAGAAGGGTCGACCGGTGTAGGTAAACGCCGGACACAAATCGTGGCAACAACGCGCACTACTCCGAGCGTTTATCACCCGCACAAACGCAGCGATTCCAGGACCGCAGCAACGGCACAAATTACTGCAAAGCAATATCAATAAATCCGACGCCGGAATGGATAGCACTTTATAATAGGCACAAGCACTAGCCAGGAAAGGGAAATAAGCGCCAAAAAGTAGGCACCAAAAACGCCAACAAAATTGGGACCAAAAAGCGCTCCAAACAGTAGGTACCAAGGAAATATAACGCAAAAAAGTAGGCACCAAAAGTATATTTCCTACAAGTTTGCAACAACAAATAAGCGTCAAAAAGTAGGCAGTGTTATTTCTCACTAGAAATTGGCAATCACAAGGGAAAACTCAGGAAAAATAGCCTAAAGTGTATCTAAGATATATATAAGGTATAGCTCTCTCTCTCTCCTTTTCCTCTATGTTATATCTTTTTTCTCTCTCGCGGAACGAAAATGCCCAAAACGTTGCATGGTCATGAAATTTTACTCTCCATTCTCGCTTGCCCATCGACGTCTAAGAAGTTTTACTTCAAAAAAAGATTCCCACGAGGCTTTATATCAAAAATTTTTTTATTTTAAGCGGCGTCACATCCAAGACACATCTTCACAAATTCGTTCTTGTACAAGATGCGTAAAATGAATCACCCTATCGAAAGATTTATAATTTTTGCAAATGACATTGTACATCAATAATATTTGACACTTGTGAACTATTCAGCTGCAATATAACAAACAGACAAGCAATACAACTCGTAAATATCAAAATAAAGATTTCCATCATTCACAATCACTTTTTTTTTCTTAGTAAAACAATTATTCAAAACCTAAATTGAACGAACTATTTGTCTATTTGGACCGTCATAAGCAACACTCTTGGATTTTCTTGTCAAGTTTTTCTTTTTTTTTCTTTTTTTCTTTTCTGTAGTTACATACACCCTTTTTGGGTGTTTGGCCGAGCTCCTTCTCCTACGTGTGGTGTGCGTCTTGCTGTTGCTCCACAAATCGAAAACCAAAACGGAATAAGCCGAAATACACCCGGATGATTGCCAAAGCCTGTTGAAGGGCGACCGCCATTAGTAAAAAAATCCTATAATTTTAATGTTTTATGCACGGAGATTTGAGCCTGCGCACTTCCGCATGGTCTGCTACGGCGTCCGCAAACTAGACTAACTAATAACTAAAGTAAAAACTAACAATTAGGAAAATATTAAACAAAATAATTTTTTTATTGCTATCTTTAGCCTTGAAATTCTTTTTTGAAATTTGAAAAGTCGAGTCAAGAAGAGGCGATAAAAAACTCAGGCTTAGAAGCCCATTGTAATTAAACATATGAAAAAAAGAAAAAGTAGAGTGTCAAGGATCACAGGAGATAAGTAGCAGAAGAGAAAAGATAAGATAGAATAAGAAGACATATACATACATAGGTAGCTAAACCTGTGAGAATTTTCTTGACTGTCACTAAAGACAATCTTCTTCTCGCTCCATTTCCTCTCAATTAAGCATTCGGCTACTTTCAGGATGGCAAAAAAACAGTTGCCATTCTTCCCATAGTGGAATAAAACTTATTGCTATCGCTTAAGTACCATCCGGCTCCAAAACTTATTTCATTCTTACACCCACCGATAAAGAAAATATACTTCAAACCTCTTTGAATGCATTCTGCATTACTTTGACATCAAATTTCCTTCCAGATGAAACTATGGGTATCAGGTCGTCTTTAGGTGCCAAAAGCAGTAGGTACTGCTCAGGTAGCATCTTAAAGATTTCTCTGTGTCTCGAAGTTTCTTCTTCATGCCAGAAACTATATTTATAGAGTGTATACTACTGTGGGCAAAAAGTAAGGTGAATTTATTTGTCAAACTTCGCAGGATTAAAATTTCGTTCTAGTTATTTTTTTCATGAGTTGGCAGCACTGTTAATAACATCTGGGCCAACTTTCATGTGAATGTCATTATCAGTAATATATTTACGCTTGTGCTTACCAAACGACCAAGAGTGCTTTTTTCGATTTTTACAATGTCTGATTTGATTGAGCAGAGCAGTGCCATCAAATTTTGTTTGCGGACTGAAATTTCGGCTGCGGAAACGTTTAGCATGTTGCAGAAGGCATTTGGTGATTCGACCATGTCGCAGAAAAATGTTTATAAGTGGTACAAAGACTTCAAAGACGATCGAGAACATGTTGATGACTTGGAGCGCTCCGGACGACCATCGACGTCAACAGATGACCAACACGTCAATAAAGTGAATAAAGTGAAGGAGTTAGTGCTCAAAAATCGTCGGTTGACTGTTAAAGACCTTACTGATATGATCGGAATATCAGAAGGATCTGTGAAAACCATTTTGAAAGACCATTTGGGCCTACGAAAAGTCAAATCTCGTTTGGTACCGAAAACTCTCAATTTCTTGGAAAAAGTCGTCGCGTTGATGTGTGTGAAACAATGCTTTCAGACTATCAGGACAAGCTCAAATGCATCGTTACGGGAGATGAGACTTGGATTTATGCTTACGACCCTGAAACAACCTACCAATCAAGCGAATATCGTGCTAAAGGCGAGGCCAGACCGAAAAGAGCACGTCAAAGTCGTTCAAAAATAAAGGTCATGATGACAGTTTTATTCGATTTTCGTGGTATGGTGCACTATGAATTCCTTCCACCCGGCCAAACTGTTAATAAGTAATATTATTTGAGCGTTATACGTCATTTATGTGAAGCAATTCGTCTAAAAAGACCAGAATTATGGGCCAACAACTCTTGGTTTTTGCATCACGATAATGCACCGTCTCACACTGCACTCGTTCTTCGTGACCATTTCGCCTAAAATTCCACGCATATCGTTCCGCAACCTCCGTTTTCGCCTGATTTGGCTCCGTGTGACTTCTGGCTATTCCCAAGAGACCACTCCGAGGAAATGCGTTTCGAGTCGATTAAGGAGATAAAAGCTGAATCGAAGAAGGTGCTGATGGCTATACCGGAAATGGACTATTTGGCATGTTTCAGGGATTGGAAAAAGCGTTGGCATAAGTCTATTTCATCGAGAGGGGATTATTTTGAAGGGGATGAAATTGATTTTTTATTTTACCAATTACACCTTACTTTTTGCCCACAGTAGTATATTGCTTTATGGCTTCCTGTTGTATCTTAAGATACAAGGGGAGCAAATCAAGCATTGCATTTCGAGTATCGCCGGAGGTTGTACTCATGGTCCCCGTAATGCATAACCGTACACTTCTTTGCAGCCTGCATAGTTCACCGTTTGCCTTAGTCTTTGTTTCATCTAGTTCTAAACCCTTGGAGCATAAATAAAAAATATATCCGGCGCACCAAGTCTAAAATAAGCTGCAAACATTTTTTTAATGATGTCAAGTTGGAAAGAGTAGTAAAAAATTGTTAACTCAAAAGTTTATGGAGCAGCCATTTTTTACTCTCAGGGCTTAATTCAATTTTATTTATACTTTTTATTAACTGACATACCCTTTAACTAAAAACATAAAAATATTAGACACTTGGACTTACATTTAAAAAAGTGCATACGGCAAAAAAAAATATATTTTTAAAGTAATCTTTCAAAAAACTGAAAAACCCCCCATTTTTGGAGTGTCAAATTCAAAACCGTGTAATTTTCTCAATTTTCAAGATTAATGGGGGTTGGTTATTTTCAACGATCAAACACCGATCTACGGCACACGACACACATTATTCAGGATTGGATGCTTTACTATGCACCAAGGCAATTAAATACACCAGCGCAGAGCCCAAACTTAAATATTAGAAATGTTGAATATTTATGGGAAAGTTTGGAACACATAATTAGAAAAAAATAAAGAGCGCATAATAGAAGTTTGGCAATATGACAACAACAAAGCTGGCAAATTTAGTTGCCTCGATGCCATGAAGGCTCCAAGTGGTTGTTAAGGCTAACGGTGGGCCAATTAATTACCGAAAAGCAACCATTAACCCTCCGTGGCACACTTTTTTTAAACCTTCGGTTGGGCACCCGGGTTTGGACGCGAATTGCATGGATCAAATGGTCACACATTTCACTTCAAAACGACCAACAAGTCGATAGACCTTTGCTTTCTTTTGCAAGATGTTGGATATTATGGCCCAATGCCGTCTTGTAGCTGCAAGGAAGTTGATGGGCCCAGAAAAAGTGATGCAAGATGAACTTTTTTGATGATGAGCACATTGGTCCTTGCAAACATCAAAAATTGCATGAATAATCCACCCATCATTTCACAATTCACTACTCGTTTGGCTATGGAATAATTTTTCAACAAACCGATTACTATCCCTGAGAATATTGTAGTCAACGAACCAACCGGAGCCGATACACTCACTGCGAAGAGAAATTGTCGTATTTGTCCACAAGGAGACGAAAAGCTTTGTCCAAAAACTCGTGCACATGTTTTGCTTCCCTTCCACCGAATATATAAATAAATATCGTTTTATATTTTACTATAAATTTCATTCTAATTAACTTTTTTCTTCAACCTTCTTGGAAATGAGTCAAAATAAGGAACGAAACAAGAAAATTATTTTTTCTACAAACCGAAATATTTGCAGCGATTTGTTTTGCTTCTGTAGCTCAATGTATGCCCAAACCAATGAAAAAGGGAAGAAATTAAAAATATTTAACTGAGATACTTAAAAATGAACTATAAATGTGGCGTATTTGAGACATATTCCTCACGAATGCATGTAAATATATAGGGTCCAGGCTGACCCGAGATATCCAACCGAAGGTATAACTTTTTAAATCCTCTTTTTTCGGTTCTGTTTGAAATTCCTTTTTGAAGGGTTATATAAATCGATAGAAAATTAAATTTTAAAAAGCTACGTAGAGCTCAAGTCATTAGCTATAATAGAAATATATAATATTAAATTCACGTCCAAAGTCGAAGAAGGTTGGGCCAGACCTGGGTGCCCAAAAGAGGGTTAAGTAAAGCTTTCACACTAAAGCAAATTATTTTTGTGCTGCATGTAGACTTTCGCCAACGCTGTTTATGCGTTTCCCCGCTATTATTTATCTTAAAGAAAGATTTTTTTAGTGTATTATGACTGGGAAAAGATTTCAAATAAAACAGCATCAACACAATTTTCATTAAACTTTTTGTACTTTGCACTGTATATTTGTACATTTAAATATACTTGAGTATAAATCTAAGTTTTCAAGGAAGCTTTTACCGTTATGTCTCACTTTTGCGACATTCTTTCACATTGGATCTTCACATGTTTTCCAGTGTATTTGTGTGTTTTTTTATTTTTGCCAGCCATTTGCCAGCAGACGTTATGGTTTAATATCACTTACAGTTGTTGTTATCGCCTAGTGTTGTTTTTGCTTCATTCACCAAAATGAAATCTTCATTGTACGCCATCTTTGTCGGCACCTGCTTGTTCAACAAGCGCATAACGCCGCCAACTTCGACGCCATATTAAATAATATTAAAAGACTTGCATGAGTTTAATATCGACTTCAAGACAAGTTGATGTTCGCGCATACATATATTATATATATATATGTATATGTATTCACCTAAGCTACTTGATTTTGCTTTTTTCGTGTATGCATATGTTCCTATGCTCGCATGTACACTTTCATGCATACATATGGACATGAATCGCATATCGAGTTAATATGTGGGCACCCGTGCGTCAGCTGACGTCTGCTGGCATTTACGCTTGACTTCCAAAAAATTATTTTATGACTAGCAAACCCGGCCCCCTTCGCTGGGCACAATAAAATAGAATAGATATGGTTTAGAACAGAAAATATATGGTTTTCATATTATTTATTTCTTTATTCTTTATTCAAGCGCTTTGGCATAAACAATATTTTTTGTTTTTCTATTTGTTTTTGAGTAAATATAAAATATAAATTGAAAATCAGGAAAAAAGAAGATTGTTTTTAAATTTCAAATCAACGCATATGAATAAACAATCGTCTTTTTTCCTGATCATCCATGAATGTTTCGTTTCAATTTATATGTTTTATTAAGCATTGGAGCTTTTTTAACCATTATCCATTTATATTTTTCAAAAAAAAAAAAAAACCAAAAAAATTTTTTTTTCCACGAACACATAATTTCATTCGGATTTCACATTAAATTCTCAAATTTCGTAAGAAATTATTCACTGTTCCAAAATCCACTCCAAAAAAATTCACAAACAATTTTTACATGTTGCACTTACGTTTTTTCCTTATGGCATCCAAATCAGAAAGAAATATTGACACATTGTAACTCACACTGTCAATTTGACAGTTCAGTTCCGCCCCAAGCGTTAAAAAAGTAAGCGACATTATGGCTGGCTCAAAAGAACGCTGTACCCGTTGCCACTGCTCCGAATTACAACCAAACTTTACGAAACCCATTTTCAATACTTACTTAACAATGTGCATAAGTTTGGTTTAATTCGGTGCAAAGACACGGCGGGTCCACGTTTTGGCATATATTTCGAGACCCTAGTCATCAATAGGTATGAAAATTACCCCGTATTAAAGCACTTATCAACAGCTTTCATTTGATACCCATATTGTACATACACAACCAAAGGTTAACCGGGTCCACGTTTTGACCTATATCTCGAGACCCCAGTCACGTAGCGGCATGAAAAATACTCTGTACTAAAGCATTCACCAACAGCTTCAATTTGATATCCATATTGTACAAACACATTCTAGGGTCCACGTTTTGGTCTCTATCTCGAGACCCTAGTCACGGAGCGGCATGAAAAATACTCTGGACTAAAGCATTCACCAACAGCTTCCATTTGATACCCATATTGTACATACACAACCAAAGGTTACCCGGGTCTACGTTTTGACCTATATCTCGAGACCCCAGTCACGGAGCGGCATGAAAAATACTCTGTACTAAAGCATTCACCAACAGCTTCCATTTGATACCCATATTGTACATACACATCCGAAGGTTACCCGGGTCCACGTTTTGACCTATATCTCGAGCCCTATCCACCAATAGGTATCCAAACTATACGGAAACCATCTTCAATACCTTCTTAACAATATGTGTAAGTTTGGCTTAATTCGGTGCAGACACGGCCGGTTAGCGAACACACACAAAAAGTTGACTTTATTTTATAGATAAGATTTTTTCCAGTTTGTGTCCGAAAAATCCAAATATCTTACGGAACCCCATTTTTTTCCAAAATAAAATGTAATCCATGTTACTCCTGGATAATGTAGTTTTCGAATGGTGAAAGAATTTTTAAAATCGGTCCAGTAGTTTTTGAGCCTATTCGTTACAAACAAACAAACAAACAAACAAACAAACAAACAAACAAACAAAGTTTTCCTCTTTATAATATTAGTATAGATGAAGTTAAAATTTAAAATAGAATGAATTCAATATTTAAATTTCAAACCGATTGTTTTGTTCTACATATGGGAGAGGATGATTAAGTTCTGTTACAGAGCTGATGGCCTCTGCAGCCAATGCTCAAAGATAATTTTAGTACTGGTATTCATACCAGTCACTAAATAATAATAATAAGTTCCGTTACAAGAATTATTGGGCAAAAAGTAAGGTGAATTTGGTTGTAAAATGAAAAATCTTTATAATCCCCTCTCGATGAAATACTCTTATGCCAACGATTTTTCCAATCCCTGAAACATGCCAAATAGTCCATTTCCGGTATAGCCATCAGCACTTTCTTCGATTCAGCTTTTATCTCCTCAATCGACTCGAACCGCGTTCCCCGGAGTGGTCTCTTGAGTTTTGGGAATAGCCAGAAGTCACACGGAGCCAAATCAGGCGAATACGGTGGTTTCGGAACGATATCCGTGGAATTTTAGGCGAAATGGTCACGAAGAACGAGTGCAGTGTGAGACGGTGCATCATCGTGATGCAAAAACCAAGAGTTGTTGGCCCATAATTCTGGTCTTTTTAGACGAATTGCTTCACATAAATGACGCATAACGCTCAAATAAAATTCCTTATTAACAGTTTGGCCAGGTGGAAAGAATTCATAGTGCACCACACCACGAAAATCGAGAAAAACTGTCATCATGACCTTTATTTTTGAACGACTTTGACGTGCTCTTCTCGGTCTGGCGTCGCCTTTAGCACGATATTCGCTTGATTGGTCGGTTGTTTCAGGGTCGTAAGCATAAATCCAAGTCTCATCTCCCGTAATGATGCATTTGAGCTTGTCCTGATAGTCTGAAAGCATTGTTTCACACACATCAACGCGACGACTTTTTTCCAAGAAATTGAGAGTTTTCGGTACCCAACGAGATTTGGCTTTTCGTAGGCCCAAATGGTCTTTCAAAATGGTTTTCACAGATCCTTCTGATATTCCGATCATATCAGTAAGGTCGTTAACAGTCAACCGACGATTTTTGAGCACTAACTCCTTCACTTTATTGACGTGTTGGTCATCTGTTGACGTCGATGGTAGTCCGGAGCGCTCCAAGTCATCAACACGTTCTCGACCCTCTTTGAAGTCTTTGTACCACTTATAAACATTTTTCTGCGACATGGTCGAATCACCAAATGCCTTCTGCAACATGCTAAACGTTTCCGCAGCCAAAATTTCATTCCGCAAACAAAATTTGATGGCATTTCTCTGCTCAATCAAATCAGACATTGTAAAAATCGAAAAATGCACTCTTGGTCGTTTGGTAAGCACAAGCGTAAATATATTACTGATAATGACATTCACATGAAAGTTGGCCCAGATGTTATTAACAGTGCTGCCAACTCATGAAAAAAAATAACTAGAGCGAAATTTTAACAATTCACCTTACTTTTTGCCCACAGTACGAGTATATATAAGTATAATATTTTGTGAAATCATCTTCACACACCGTAACTATTCGCCGCTCAACGAAAGTATAACACTAAGCCCTCTTCAGTTGAGTTAATTAGTTCTGACCGTTGCCTGTGTTCTATAGCACAGTTTAAAAGAAACATCTATGTCTCAAGAGATTACCAAATAAAGCATATCTAAAGCTTATGCTCTACATACATAAAAATATAAGGGAGTTCATGTGAGAATACATACCCACGCTTGTACAAGAGTTCAACGTTTTTATTTTCAACAATTTTTCGCCAATCTATCGTTTGTATGTACCCGTACGTATTAAATTCTTCTATGAGAACTACTCACAAATACTTATGCACTCTTCTGGGTAAATACTAATACATGCAAGCACGTATGTGTTGAAACCTTCACTTGAGTCTATTCCCGGTGCACAAATATCTCGCTTGAAAAAAGGCGAATGAATTGAATAGGAGTATAGGCTTCCCAGCCCTAGCACGACTACTCGAATACTCGTACTAGCGAGTGCCATCAAGAAACTCCAATAACAAAAGCTGACCTTACAGCTACAACAGCAAACACGGAAGGGTCACTGGCAAATAACACCGGCATTCATAGTCTGAGCTGAGCGTCGGTAATTTATAGCCGCTCCCCTAGCGTTCATACGCCTGATTTATTGCTGTTATTGAAAAAATTTTCTAGTAATTTTATTTCATTTTTGTTGTTATTTTTTATACCAAGTTTTGGTTGCTGGAATGTCGGAGTATAGGACACTTTAATGTGTGCAGTAAATAGCAGTTAGCGATGTCAATGGGGATGATGGTGTTGGCATCCATGACGTTGACAACATACACATACATATGCATTTTATATTAAAATGCATTTGACCCGCGACAATACTCGCTGACATGTTGGAGGAGATGGAGTGTGCAGATGTGCAATTGCGCTGCGCCACTGTGACTTCAGTAGGTGAGTTTAAATAATAGTGGACTTTTCGAGAAGTTAGATGAAGGATATAAATATTCATTTGAAAGTACATTCATTTGGTAGGGGAAAAGCGCACTTAATTGGTATAAAAAAGAATGCAACAGTGTACTCTGCAGAGGTCAGGAAAGTAGATCTGAGCAATTTCTTTTTGCTTTATTTCGACATTAAAATTAGTATAGCTAATATTGATCGATCTGGATCCAATATGCGCCATTTTGTTCGATAACTTTTGAAGGTGATTTCGTAATTTCACGACTGAACAAGTTCTCGTCCCTTCTAGTAAAAAATATTTCTGTTCATTTGCTCAACCAGGGTACCTGCTTAATAGAAGAAGTGTTCACATCCTGGTCCGACTCGACGATTTTCATGATTTTATCGACACTTTTGATGACTGGCCCACCAAAGTCCTATCTGAAAGGAATCATCGTAGAAACCCCAATGTGGGAGAAAAACAAAAACAAAGAAATAATCAATGCTGAGAGCACTTTTCTAAACTAATCTAATCATCGAATTGACAACAAAAGAACCAATTGTACAAAAACCATACAGGGTACCAGAGTCGAAGAAATGTATCATAGCAAAAATGGTAAATGAACTTCTTGAGTGTGATAGAATTACGAAGTCTCATTCAGAATGCGCAAGCCCTGTTGTATTAGTAGCAAATAAAAGTGTCGGTGAACGTCTTTGCGTAGATTATAGACGATTGAATACATAAGTATACTGCGAAAGAAATATACCCTACACCGAATATCGAGGAACGTTTGAGCGAAGCGATGAATTTTAAGTATTTTTCAATACTAGACCTCAACAGCGGATATTATCAGGTGCCAGCCAATTCAGGAGGGTTGTAGAAAGTTCACGGCATTTATAACCACTAAAGGTCTATATGAATTCAAGAGGATGCCGTTTGGGCTCAAGAATGCGCCCACTGTATTTCAGAGGTTGATGCATTATATGGACTATATTTTAGTAGGCAGCAATAGTAAGGAAGAAATGCATGAGAAATTAGCACGAGTTTTTGAGGCACTGCGAAAATTAAAGTTGACATTGAACAGTAACAAATGCGAATTTCTTAAACAAACTATTGAGTTTTTGGGACATGAACTACATCCAGGTGGTATTAATCCAGGTAGGGCGAAGACAGCAGCGATTGAGTGTTTCCCTGTACCCAAATGTGTAACCGATGTCAGAAAGTTTCTTGGTATTAGCGGATATTTCCCTCGATTTGTTCCGGGATATTCCATAATGAGCGAACCATTAAGAATCATTTGATTGGACTAAGCAGCAAGAGGCGTCTTTTTGTGAGCTAAAAGCAGCTCTAGCATCGAAACCAGTAATGAGAGCGTATACATTTGAGGCAGATCATCAGATCCATACTGATGCAAGTTCCGTCGGAATTGCAGGAGTATTAAGGGGGGACCCTCATTTATCGGGTCAAAAAAATCGATTTTTTGGAAATAATTTTAATCTATTCTACAACTATTTAAGAATATACTTTCAAAATTTCAAGTCGATATCTGTATTTTTGAAGGAGTGACAAAATTTTTAACAGGACGCGACGGGTGGCCTGATCGCCTGTATCCAAAACTTTAAACGCGTTTTTCTCGAAACATCATTTTTCGATTTTGTGTACACAATTGAGAACGCTGTATTGAACCAATCAGGCTTTACAATAGCTCATTTTAAAGATAATTAAATTGTTTTCAATGTGACATTAAGTGTTTTTTTTAAAAAAAAGATTTTCATATTTTTTTGTAATTTTAAAGTCAATTTTTATGCATGAAAAATCACTTTTAACATAAAACTGGGTAAAAAATATCAATTTCGACATTTTTTTTTTAAATCAAAATGTCACATCGAAGGTATTATCCTAAAGTTTTAAAAAAAATTTGGTTTTTTTATTTCAGAAAAAAATTCAAAGCGCTAGAATGTACACAGATAGAATGAGGTGCCATGGACGAGGTGTATATTTCTATACTTAAAATGTTTTTTTTCTTCTCCGAAAATTTTTGTAGACAGTCAAGACATTTATTAAAGTACTTTATGAATTACAAAACGTTTGAAGTTATTTTACCTGAGAAAAAAATTCCCAAAAATGATGCATTTTTCGACCGTCTAAATGAGGGTCCCCCCTTAATGCAGAACGACAATGGTGATTGGAAGCCAGTCGCATATTATAGTAGATCTACTACAGATTCAGAGAGAAAGTTCCGTAGCTACGATACAATTTTTTTTTTTAATTTGTTCCTCAATTTTTGAAATTAAGGTAGTTGACATGTGCAAGAAGAATTCGCACCATTCGATTACATTAAGTTACAAATTTCGATAACTTTTACTTAAGATTGGATACATTTAGCTAAAACAGAGCAGGAAGCTTAAAAACATTTCATTACATGAGGTGATGGAATCATCTCAACACCTTCTTCTTGGCAGTCCTGCTCTCGTGGGTCTAAAATTTAGGCATATCGGCTATGCCTGCTGATATAGCAGGCCTTGACATAAGCGGTTAGCACAACCGTAGCTCAGTCATCGTTCGGTTGTCATAGTTGTATTATACTTAGTATCCTGATCTCATTAATATCCAAGCTTGTCGTTATCTCGCGATATGTCACATAACGATTTTCCGTTATCAATTTACGAACAGCATCGATCGGTCTTCACAAAACTCATCCTGCAATGCAAAATGACGGCTACGTTCGCACTCGTTGTAACAGTGTTTCAGGTGGGTGCTTCAACGCCAAAAGCCGAAGTAAGTAGAGGAGTCTATTCTATCTCGATAATCCACGTCGCAAATCTTAATAAAACATCACATGAAAATATTCACGAGTTCATCTCATATTTTGCGCGAGATGAATTTTTCAACTCACTGAAATGACAACAAATAAAGCTCGTAAGTGAAAACGTTTTATGTAAGTTTAGGTATGTGAAAAAATAACATACTTTTCGATAGCAATATTGAATTATAGCTCATCAGACGTTGTGTTGCAAAGGCATAAAATATAAAAGGCCTCGTGTTTTTATTTATTTTTTCTGAAACAGAAACTACTTTAAAGCTTTCAGCTTTAATCAGCTTTCACAAATCTGTGCTTTTTTATCATACCCGCCAACATGGATTGCACGTTTTTGAACTAAATACAAAAACATACACAAATAAAGTAGAAATGAAGTAGAAATAAAGCGAAAAGCGAAGCTGGGAGCCTTCCTTAGCAGGAAATTAAAAGAAATGCACTGCTTAGAATACATTGTTAAGTATTCGTTGTTATTTACTCTCAAAGCTCAGCAAGGCTGTAGGTTGGTATAAATAACGCACGCACACATACGCGGAACACATACGTCGGACGTGCGATATAAAAACAAAAGCATTTACGCCAATGCTTAGTTGGCATACTTGCTTCCCTGCTGGAAAAGCCAAACTAGAAGTAGAGAGATATTAGTATTTAATAGAAGAAATCATATTAGTTCGCCACTGCCTATAATAGCAGCAGTAGTAAAATAACGATTTGTCTGCATTAGTTAATTTTTTTAGATCAAAAAGTTGAAGACTCTTTTATGGACACACCAATGCATGGTTTGGCAAGATTCAGGGCCGAACTCCACAATAAGCTATTTTCCATTTTTCCACCTTTTTTCCACTATTGTACATGAATCTGACATATTTCTATATACCACTTGAGCTTCCAGATAATTCCTTAAATTTAATTTCTATTGATTTATGGATATAACCTTTTAAAAGGGACCCTCGAACAGATGATGAAGTGGATCCATTTAGTGGTGATGATGATGATGATCGAGATGTTGATTATTTGCCTGAGGAAGATGCCAAATGAAATACTTGACAGCGATGAAAAAATTGGGGACGATTTATAGAATGAGCCCAAACAAGTACTGACGATCAGTTTTCCACAGCGGAGATGGAACAAAGTGAAAGACTATTATGCGTTCCAAGAAACTTCTTACACCAAATATTTCATTGATTATCATTTCGGAAACAAATCGATAACAAATCAAGTGAAGCCATTCAAAAATGGAACGAAGCACATGCAGATGCAAACCTAAGACTTTGGACTGAACTGACTAGCACTGAGGTTGATACATTTATTGGGTGACCATGGGTGTAACACACAATAATATGCAGAAAGTGGAGGTTTTGTGGCGTTCGGATGTTTTGCTCAATGACAATGAATGAAAACCTTAAGGATAATTATGATAGCCGATAACTTTTCGGCATGACAAACCAATATGCGAACAGTGGCCCTACAATAATAGCCGATAACTTTTTCGTCACATTAAATGGAGCTAAGCACTTCGCTGTATTATTTGGCACCATACAATCTAACAATCGCAAAAACCATCGTCCATTATTTATTACACATAAAGCTGGCGTCGATTGCATGGATCAAATGGTCAAATTTCACATTTCACTTCAAAATGGCCAACTGGTCGATGGTTGCTTTCTCTTGCAACATTCTGAATGCCACGGCATTGGCAACGTTTTGTATTTGCAAGGAAGTTGATGGGCCCAGAAAAAGTGATGAGAGACGAAATTTGTTGACGACTTTATCGAACGCATTGGTCCTTGCAAACATCGAAAATCGTATGAATAACTCAGCCGTTATTTCTCACTTCACTACTCGTTTTTCAACAAACTAATTACTATCCCTGGGAATACTCGTATTGTAGTCAACCAACCAACCGAAGCCGATACACTTACAGCAATGAGGGATTGTCCTCTTTGTCCACAAGGAGGCGAAAAGCTTCGTCGAAAAACTCGTATACATGTTTTGTTTCCCTTCCACTGAATACTTAAATAAATATCGCTTTATATTTTACTATAAATTTCATTCTAATCAACTTTTTTCTCCAACCATCTTCGAAATGAGTCAAAATATAGAACAAAACAAAACAAACCTTTTTTTCACAAACCAAAATAGGATAGGATTTGCAGGATTGCTTCTGAATGCTAAAACCAATGAGAAAGTTAAGAAATTAAAAATATGTACCTGCGATATTTAAAAATTAATTATTAATATGCCACTTATTCTTATGCAAATGCATGTAAATAAAGGGTTTTCCAATAAGAGGTGTTATTTTGATATTCAAAGAAAAATGCTATTTTTTAATATAAATGATCGGATGTTTATTTCATTATAAAGAGGAAGGTATGCCGTTAATAGTGAAAAATAACTTCGGGCATATTACCACCACGACCACGCTTGCAGGACAATATCCTTTTCATGAAATTTTCCATAACCGAATTCCAAAGTGGCTGCCCGTTGTCCTCGATAGCCTCACGAACTCCATCTTTGAGGTCTTGAATCGACCCTGAGCTGTTGGCGTAGACCTTCTCTTTCACGTGGTCCCAAAGAAAAAAGTCACAAGGTGTTAAATCATAAGATCTCGGTGGCGTGATCACCTCTTTGAGAGATAACACGGTCCGGAAACTTTCCGCGTAGAATATCACGGTTTGTGTGGCACGTAGCGCCGTCTTGTTGAAAATAAACGTTGTCCAGATCAATACCATCCAATTCTGGCCATAAAAAATCGTTAATCATCTCCCGATAGCGCAATCCATTCATTCATAACACCTGTTATTGGAAAGCCCTTTACATAGGGGTCAGGCCAGACCCGGATGTCCAACTGAAGGTGCCATAAAAAAGGTGTCCAACGGAGGGTTAATTAAGAATAATGAGAAGGTGGTACCGACGAACAATACTATGATGGTATGTATTATTTTTAATCCCAAAGGTTTTAAGTTTATTTTTGGCAGATTTCTACAAAAATCCCAACGAACGTTAAAAATTCTATGCGGTTGTTTGAGGTAAAGAAGTTTTATATTTATTTATTTTTAAAATTAGTTTTACCAGCACCGATGTACCAGAAATGCAATTAAAAAAAACACTTCCATTGAATAAAAGCGGTTTTTTCAAAAAAAGTTCATTGCGGAATAATCTTCACAGCAGCCGGACACATAAAATATTAGTTCGAAATTAAAGTAGACTTAATTTTATTTTTATGCTCTTAAAGTGAATACCTTAAATTTTATTTATTAGTTTTTTTGTTTCAAATATTTTTTAAAATTAATTTAGGATATAATAAAAGTGTATGTGTCAACCAATTTTGAATTTCATCAACAAATAAAATTCAATTTTGTATAAAAATTATTCTGCATACACTTTTAATATGCAATAGAATATTTTGAAACCTTGAAACGGAATGAAATGGATATTTTGTTCTATATTTAACTAGTCCAAAAGTGAATATTTTATATTTATTTTTTCCTTGTTCATTTTTCATTAAATCTATTTGATTTTCTGACAGTGTAGATGATTAACCTGCCGCTACCAGTCCTAAATTGTGGGAATGCCCACCTGTCGTTGCTTACGAACAACACCTTCTTACTGCTTGGAGCGCCACCTGTGTTTGTCATTTTTCTGCCAGAATGGTCACACAGATGGTTGAGGACTTCGCTAATTTTAGTTTACGCGATTACCTGCTTCCTCTTGCTGGCGCCACTGATGCAAGGTGTAGCTGTGTGGTTTTTTTGGTTATGCTTGTTTTAGCCGCCAAAATGCAAATAATGCGTAAGGTTTTGAGTCTGAGGTATAAAATTTTTTTTTTTTTTGAAACAGGGAAAGTAGGAAAATTTGAAAAAGTGTGAGCACCGTGCTTTACGTGGGATTTGGGACTCGAACCCACAACCTCTGAGATAGCAAGTTAGTGCACTTACGCTAGACTACCGAGGCGTTACCGATACCACTTGCTCAAATAGAAAAGAGATAGAACACGAACTCGTTGAGCCGAAAAGTGAACCGATAGTATTTTAGTTCACAATTAGTATGTTTCCCTGCAGGGTTGCTACAGATCGTAAGCCGTTGCACACCAGCCAAATCATGATACACATTTTTATCCACACATACACGCACAAACACACATCTACACAAGTTCAATAGGAGTCCACCTGAATAGGAAGGTTTGTCCTGTTACTGAGTATATCTGCACATCAAGCCAACAGTTCATGTGTGTTTTTGTGTCATTTATACTTTTTATTTATATTCTTCATTCATTCATTTATTCCTTGGCGTTTTCTGTTTTGTTTTTTTTGTTTTGCAAAAAACTCCTGCAAACAAACATATCTCATATGTTGGACTACAAAAGGTTAAAATGGCATACATACACACATTTCAGACAAATTGCTTAACGTGTAAGCGTGCAACATTATGAACTACGATCGGCATTTCAGTCCTTTTGCTATTGCTGCTGCAATGCTCGTTTTTTAACTTACACTTGGCTGTTGTCCCGTTGTCCCCATTGTTCATGGCGCGATGACACTGACACCGGAAATGAACACATTTTCCGGCTTCCCACCATGGGTGACGTGGACGATGACGACGAAAACTCTAACAACGGTGATGAGGATGGCAACGTCGCGCTTACGTCCTCACATGGGACCTTCATGCCACCGAGAAATGACAATCAACAGTGATGAATAAAAAAATAAATAAATAAAAAACAGCATGCAATCCATTGAAATAAAAGTAAATGAGCACAATGGATAATGTGGCACAAAAACCCAGTATATTATCTGTTATGTGTATAGAAAAATATGATATAAAAAAGTGGAAAAAATTATATACGTAAATACTTTTTAAACGAACGTTTACAGTTATGCAAGCCACAGCGTATGAATTTAATAGTGTACTGCTTCAGTTTGGTAATAATTTCAGGCATTACTTAAAAAAAAAAATATTTTTTTTTTATATGGAAATATACATAAGCGCTTCGAATAAGTCGAGAATAAAAGAAATATTCAAGTTATGCAAACATATTTTATTTTACGTTGGTCTTTACTGTCAATTAATTATTTATTTCAAGGGGTAAGTTAATCGTCAGTTGTTATTCAATGAAAATTAAATTGGCGTTTGCATTTTATACAATTTTCCTGTTGCATAATATATTGTGGCTACGATCGACTGCAACACAATACAAAGCAATTTATGGAACTACTCTGAGTCTTATTGAAGAGAGTGCAAGTTTTTTCATTAATTAGGTGACACCAGCTACTGTGTAATAAATATCACAATGTACCTAAATTTTTTTTTTATTTCAAGACTTGCTAGCAACATAGATTTGGCATAATAAAATTGAAAGTTCAGCTAGGCTTGCAACCAGCAAGGACCGAGAAGTTCATTGTTACCAAAAAAAGTACTGAACTGTTGACTCAGTTAACTTAACAGTACTGTATACCAGTTTCCAAGAGAACTGTGTAGCGAAGATTGACAGAGGAAAGCTTGACAGGTCATCAACCTGTCAAAAAAGCCTCGGTTGACTGATGCAACAAAGAAAAAGCGACTTGCCTAGTGCACATCGGGCGTTGATGGTTATATAGGTACATACGAGTATATAATTTATATACACCCAACTCTATTTTTACACGGTATAAATTCTTAGAAATGCGTGCATAAAAAATCATGTAAAAAATACCTGCGACAAGTGATAAATTTGGGCATAGATTTCTTAACTTAAAAAAATTGTGTAAGAGGAAAAAATTCTAAATATTAATTTGGTGAAAAAGAAATTAATTATTTTCTCTGTAGACGGCGTAAAGTAACGATGAAACAATTTAAATAGCAATAATCGAAGTTGACCGGCATGTTACTAGTCGTAGCATCGCCCAGGAGCTAAAGATCGACGATAAAAAAGTTTTAAACCATTTGCGCAAAAATAATGGGCTTCTTTTTCCCCAAAAATAACCGTGCAAAAGAAGTAATAATGAAAGCCATATTCAATAAGTTGTTCAAAGGTGATGATGATGTTTGATTTAAAATTTAAAAAAAATATTCGTTATTGTGCTATAAGCACTTTATTTTTTATTTATATATACATATGAAGTGTGTGTACATATATACTTACAACTCTGATCTAATTAAAGTTTTACCTTTGGATAGACTCGGCTGATGGCTGATTCCTTTCATTTGCTCTCGCTTCTGAATTTAAAGTAGTTTTTTATTCATAATTTTGAAAGAAAGTAACCTCGCCGACCAGCGTTTTGGCATAGTTAATGTTTTAACTGATCGGCGGGGAAATGGGTTTGCATCAGCCGGAAAGGTAGGCGCTATCAACACTAGACTAGCTCTTCATTTAAAGGAGAGGCATGAATTTGAGGTGGTTTTACGGGTGCTATAAATTATAAACGAAAAATATTTGTACCATCCATTTTTTTACCAGACATTTATTAATCTTTTAACAATACATAAAAAAAGTCAAAAAATTAAAAACTGAAATTTTTATAAACTGTTGAAATGGGGGGTCCAAAAAAAAAATGGCGCGCTAAACTCGTCATGAATGCAAGCTTTCTAATGATCTGAAAGAAATTAAAAATATTATTAATTTAGATGAAAGCCACTATCTCATTACTTCAGAAAAAGTGGAGACTTTTTTTTTGCTAAATTACGTCTGTTCCTACTTTTTTGGACATTTCTGAATTTTTAAAAAACAGTAAAAAATGTTATTTTGTTAAAATAATAGCTTGTACGATAGAGATGTGTATTAGGAAGACTTGCACCAAATTTCAAGTGAATCGGTTTAGTAAAACTTGAAATATCATGTCGAACGTTTTGAAAAATGTAGTTTCGAAGAAAAAACATTTACAGTTTTCAGAGAACACGGATCGGAACCGATTCCATGTCACCAAAAAGGCTATAACTCATAAAATAATAGGAATTTTAAAAAACCCTCTTATTATACATATTCTTAATTTTGAAAATATGAAAAAAGGAGTTTTTTTTTCAAAATTCTACACTAGAATACGCCTTAAAGACTTTAGGGTATAGCCTAAAAAGAGTTTTTACAAAACAAAAACTTTTAATTTTTATTATAAAAAAAACTAAAATTAGTATACAGTGGGCACTCAATCCATAATAATAAAATATAAGCACAAAGTAGTTAAAACTCAAATTGAAATTGGGAAAATAAATCAATTTTGTAATTATCCATCACTACATGAATAACAAGTGCGCACGTTTATTACCTACTGAACCAAAAATGCTATCATCAATAGATATGTAATGCCAGATATGTCCAGACCATCTGGCGGGGTTTATTTAATTTCTAAAGGATTTTGTTAGCCTTTCGTTATAACAAAGTCTGTTATTGGTCATTATTTTTTGCTTTCTCAAGTTGCTTATACAAGGTGGCGCAAAACTAATCACGCTATTGAAAAATGTATGGTGTCGCACGCAATTTAGAAATACCGGATTCTAAATGAAATAAAACAACGAAAATTTATTACTTTTATGGTGTAGAATGATTCATGATATTTGTTTTTATCAATACCATAAATACCAATTTTAAATGACTCGCTAGAGGACTTCGGTCGATTAAAATTAAATTTAGTAATATCCACAAGGCATTTTGAATTTATATATTACCACGAATAAAAGTCAAAAGGTCAAATATCACACGATCTTGGTGGCCAAACTACTGGTCCGAGGCGAGAGATAAATTGCTCACCGAAACGACGACGCAGTAAATCCATTGTTTCACAGGCTGTACAGCAAGTAGCGATGTCTTGTTGGAAACAAATGTTGTGGAGATCATGGACTTCAATTTCCGTCATCAAAAAGTCATTTATCATGGCGCGATGTTGTTCGCCATTCGCTGTTACATTGGCACCAGGCGAGGCTAAAGAAGAAATATGGGCCGATGATTTCTCCAGCCCAAAGGCCGCACCAAGCGATAATGGCGGTTCTTAAATGGATTCGGGTTGCTCTTCAGCCCAAATACGGTAATTTTGCTTATCAATGTAGCTTAGCCAAAAAGGGGCCTCATCGCTGAACACCATAAGCTCGCCTGAGCACCCGATGAACACCTTTCACTAAGGGTCAATTTAGATAATACAGTTGTACCATTTGTAAACGTTGTTGAGATGTAAGTCTTTTCATGATGAAATGTCAATGAATACTGAAAAAAGTATGTATTTAGTTTGACAGTAGTCACTGATCACAGTAGTCTGATCACCCTCAAATTGGGTGATTAATTTTGTGCCACCTGTAGCTTTGTACAATGCTTATTATCCACTTGTTAATGCACAATTCGACTTGGTTGGTTCTAACACTTGTTGCTCTCACAAGTACAGGGTGGACCATATAGCGTTTGCTTTTTGATCCACCTATTTTTTTTGAGAATGATAACTCAAATGACATGTCAAATGTGTTCATAATTTACTTAAAGGTTTGACATTTACGAAATGGGACGCTATACGCTTGAACAAAATTGGGAAATATTGAAAACATATTTCCAAAGTGGTGAGTCTTCTTCTTCTTTTCTGATTTTCACATCGGTGGCTACGTCAACAAGCAAAATTGTCGGATTTGGGGCTCAGAAAATCCACACGTTTCTGTAGAGAAGCAAATGCATCCACAACGAGTCACTGTTTGGTGCGGTTTTTGGTCTGGCGGCATCATCGGGCCATTTTTTTCGAAAATGAGCGAGGAGTCGCGGTTACAGTAAATGGCGAGCGTTACCGTGACATGCTCAAAGAGTTTTTGTTTCCAAAAATTGAAGAGGATAACATGGACGACATTTGGTTTCAACAGGACGGTGCAACTTGTCACACTGCCAAAGTTTCACTCGAACTTTTATTTTTACTTTACCGTTTTTAAAAACCGAATAATCAGCCGAAATTCCGATATCAATTGGCCGATTCGGAGTTATGATTTAAGCCCGTTGGACTATTTTTTGTGGGGAGCCGTTAAAGACAAATGCTATGCGAACCATCCAGAGACGATTGATGCTTTAAAACACGAAATCGATGTTGCCATTCATGAAATTGGAGCCCAAACAATCGAAAATGTGCTTAAAAATTGGGTTGATCGAATGGCCTACTGTAAAGCCAGTCGTGGCAGTCATTTGAACGATATTATTTTTTATTCAAAAATGGCAATGTTCAATCTTCAAAATAAAAAAAAAATTTTGAAAAAATATTGATTCGTTTTTTTAGCCGATTCAAAAAGCAAATTCTACATGGTCCACCCTATACTTGTTGCTCTCACACGAAAATTTTTTACTAAAGTGGACATCCTTTCACGACTTATATTTTGTTTAGAAAAATATTTTTTGTTTTGAGATTTGTACAAAAACGAAAATTTCAAGTAAAAAAATTTATTAGTGAACCGAGAGTAAGTAAGATTTGAAATTCTAGCCAACAGTAGTAGCTTTATCAGACGACGACCAAGTGGGAAATACCGTGGGGATGTATCGTAGAGAAGGTGACACATCGCGTCAAAATATTCCTGTAATCAGTCATAAGCCTAAGGGGGTTGGGTGCATCCATATCTCTCAGGCAGTGATGAAGCAATACCAATATAGAGACATTCCCATGACAGCTGGTTCTACGTAGCGGAGTGACTTGGGTTTTTCCGACCAAGTACAGTCGCTCCCGTAAACTAGCCCTGTCTAGTGCGCTGAACCCGATTTTATCGTCACTGGAGTAGCTCCATGCAGCAAGACTGCTTCCAATACCTCCCTTCAGGGCTGGCATTGAAATGTTCATTTATGCTGCGCTTGCCAAAGATGGCTCCACGCACACTCTGCATCGGTGTGGCGGGTGGTGCGGCCTTACGACCCAACCTGCTCAGGCCTTAAGACACATAAGAAATGGTTCTACGGTCTCCAACTCACGTAATGCAACGAATTAACTGCTCTTCGGAGCTCACACGAGTCATATCACTCTAACCAATATAGAGAAATTTTACAAACTAAACTATTACTCACACTTAAGAAGTGGTTCACTGATGGCAAGAAATTCTCGCAGGACTCAGCCCAAAAATATAAAGCCAGAAGTGCTACCAAACTTTTGGAACACCACATGAATCCAATTTTATCCAGTCCTAGCATTTCGCCTGACACGGACCTAATAGAAAATCTGTGCGAGATCAGCAAGGCCACACCGTTGATAGCCACCGAGATAAGACTAATAGAAATGCTAAGACATGTTTGACAGCGCAATCCAAAAATAAATAAAGTACCAAACAATGCATGGAAGGCTAAAGGAAATATTATTAAGTATCAATTAGTACTAAATAATTTTAATTTCATAGCAAACTGTAATTAACTGTTTTCTTCGAATGCCAAGAGTACCTTCCGCCGGGACATACAGCCAATAAAGAATATTATTTATCCGTTTTGAAGCGTTTGAGAGATGCTGTATGTCGCAAACGGCCAGACAATTCTTGGATTTTGCATGATGACAACGAGATATCGCAGTGGATTATTTGACCAAATACCATTGTGCAGGCACGGTATTCACCTGATTTGGCCCCGTGCGACTTCTTTTTGTTTCCCAAGTTGAAGTTACTACTTCTTGGAAAGAGATTTCAGTCGATAGAGGATATCAAAGAGAATGCGACGAAGGAGCTGCAGGCCATCCCTTTGTCGGCCTACCAGTTATGCATGGAGAACTGGGTTAAACGTTGGCGTGTTGGTGTGTTGCTTCAGGCGGGTCATATCTTGTAGGAGATAAAATAAATTTGCCTGAAATGTAATTCTGCCCGTCCTAACGTATGTCGCAGAAGCGTGGACGATAAGAACATCCGATGAAGCGACGCTTGGAGTGTTTGAGAGAAAGATTCTGCGTAAGATTTTTGGACCTTTGCTCGTTGGCAACGGTGAATATCGCAGGCGATGGAACGATGAGCTATATGAGCTTTACGGCGACATAGACATAGCGCAGCGAAATAAAGACCAGCTGGTGGTAGCAGAGGAAGAGAAAGGCCTCCTCTGCGTTGGAAAGATCAGGTGGAGAAGGACTTGGCTTCACTTGGTGTTTCCAATTGGCGTCGGTTAGCTCGAGAAAGAAACGACTGGCGCGCTTTGTTGAACTCGGCCAAAATCGGCCAAAGAAATGTAATTATGTTGTGTTTTATTTAAACATTCCCTGTACTTTCTGATCATAGGGTATTTTGTGCATCTCTTCAAACTTATGAGACTTCCTTATGGATTCTCCTATATTTGTAAAGCTTTATTTGATACAAAAAATTGAGTTTTAAAAAAAATTTGGACCAAAACTTAACAAATACGCTTGTTCGTGACTGTCCCAAGTAACTATAGGTTCAAAAAGGCTTATAAAGTATTCTAAATTAGTGTACCAATGATTAATTTCAGCCCACTCACTACTTTTTTTTTTTTGTTAAAAAAATGTAACTTATATTATTTTCAAGATGTGCTTAGAACAATTCGTCATCTTTGGGTAGCATATCTTAGAACTCAAAGATTGCTATTAGC
>JAYXIM010007814.1:0-46137 GCA_037575425.1 Anastrepha fraterculus
TTGCGCGGAAACCTAACGGTACTTGTATAGTACGGCGCGCGCGAACTGTCGGATTGATTGCGTGTAATTACTTGTTTGTTTTATTAGTAATCGCGGGTTTTTCATGTAGTCAACATGTCAGTGGAGTTACGAAGTTCCAAAAAGGAAATATTTTTAATAGGGGACGTAAAACATCAAATTACCGGTTCTAAACTTCCCTCTAGCGGGCAAGTACAGGCAGTTTTGTTCTATAATATTCGTGAAGTGAACTTGAGTGTCAATGAAAGTGCAAATCTCACAATTCGTGAGTGTATTATTTATTGGGAAAAGGCACGTATACCGACCAGATCAATATCTCACTGTGTTAAGAAACTAGTTAACTTATACCAAGTTTGGAGAGAATTGCAAAAAAATGCGAAAAAAACTCAAGAAGTGTTTGAACAGCGTCGACAGGAGTTTGTTTCAAACTTAAACAATTTGTTTGACATCGCACATGCCAATGCTCTTCAATCGATTAAAATAAATGAAGATAAGATCTTCTTGCAGCGCCAAAGAGAACCAGGTCGGCCCGGTCACTTAGCCGGAGTGGACAAAAAACTAACAAAAAAAGAGGAAAGGGCGCGCCTTAGAATCATCGAGGAGGAAAAGCGTCGTGCTAAAAATTTTTCATCCTTAGCACCATCAACATCATCTTGCGAACCACCACTAGAAAAGTCATCTTCTGACTCTGAAATAATAGAATTAGAAGAAAATAGGCCCAGCGCAAGAGAAGCCTCCTCTCAGCCCGATAAAACTTCTATGCGGAAAAATATTATAACTCCCAAGTTAGTTGCCGCATTAGACAGGTGTCAATTAAGTGTGAGGGATTCTGTCTTTATAATTGAAGCTACTATTGAGGCGCTGGGTTACAATACGGATGAATTCCCTATAAGCAAGTCTTCCATCTATAGAGTTCGTATGGAAATGCGAAAAGAACGGGCTGAAGCTATAAAAATTGATTTTCAAAACAAGGTCCCGGACACGGTAACTGTACACTGGGACGGAAAACTGTTGCCAGCTTTAGATTCACGTAAAAGTAAAGAAGAACGCCTACCGGTAGTTATTACGTACGATAATAAAGAACAAATTATTGCTGTTCCTAAATTGGATAGCTCGACAGGAAGAGGACAGGCAGACGCAGTTTGGGATGCTATTACGAACTGGAACCTTGAAGACAAAGCGCAGATTCTCTGTTGTGATACTACTGCTTCTAACATAGGCCGCATAAATGGAGCATGTGTGCTTCTCGAACAAAAACTGGGTAGAGAAGTGCTTATTTTTGCTTGCCGTCATCACATTTACGAATTAGTACTTAAAGGCGTGTTTGAAGCGAAAATCAGTCAAATAACTACAAGCCCAGACATCCCATTATTCAAGAAATTCCGAGAAAACTGGAAAAATATCGATCCTGAGAAAAAACAAAGCTGTACAGAAAAGCTATCTTGTTTTAATGTTTCGGAAATTGACAAGCTGCTAGAATTCTACAAAACTGAATTAACCAAAGAAATCGTTCGAGATGACTATCGCGAATTAATTGAGCTTTCAATTATATTTCTTGGCGGAGATTTAGAAAAGAAATATAAGATTCGGCCTCCAGGTGCTATGCACCAGGCTCGATGGATGGCGAGAGCCATTTATTCATTAAAAATATCTTAAAAATATCGTTACTTAGCTCTCAATTCAGAATTTCAAACAAGGATAAGGCAGCTCTGTTGGACGTATGTCTGTTCATCGTGACATCCTACGTAAAACCCTGGCTTCAATGTATTTTAGCAGTAAAGGCGCCGTATCAGGATTTGTGTTTTTTGAAGGCCATGAAAAATTACGAAACAATAGACAAAAGCATTTCAAAAGCAGCTTTGCAGAAGTTTTGCCAGCATTTGTGGTATTTGACAGATGAAGTATCTATTCTGGCTTTATTTGATGATGATGTCGATCTAGAAACTAAAGTAAGAATGATTGCTAACTTAACTAGAGAAAACCCAACAGCCCACAATAAACGCTACATTGCATCCAAAGAAGAACTCTGTGGCCCACTTTTTGGTACGTTAATTAAGGTTTGATTTTGTTCTATGACTAAGTTTGCTAATAGGTATAATTGATAACTGATCTATCTGTTTTAATTTCAGAGAGAAACATTGATGACTTCGTCTCTGTCAAAAGCAAGTTCCTGTTTAATCGACTCCAGATTGCCGACAGTTTTCTGAACAAGTGCCCCTCTTCGTGGTCAAATGATGATTCGTTTCTACAGGCTAAAAATAAGCTGCTAGGACTGAAAGTAGTTAATGATACGGCAGAAAGAGCGGTTAAGTTAATGCAAGACTTCCATGGTTTGATCACTGTTCAAGAGGAGCAAAAGCAATTTTTATTACGTTGCGTACAAGAACACCGACAGGTATATCCCGACTGTAAAAAGCAAACTTTGAAAATAAAATTCGATGTTTTATAATAAAAAGAAAATAAATACGAAATATGTGTTTTATATTTATTTATTTAATTAATCTAAAAATTCAATTAAATCTTTCTCTATTGTGAGCCTATAGCTTTCATACTAACTTTTAAACTCAAAGTTTGACATCAAGTCGGCACGGGTTAATGACATCCGATCTCAATAATATTTTATATTTAAGTTTTTAGAGTCAAATGGAAAAAAAATAAAGGGTGTGCGTATTGAAAATCCGAAAAAAAAAATTCCCCCTTGTAGCCTGGGACACCCTAATGCCCATGCATGACACTATCTATAGAATACGAGTATGACATCGTTCACGTACCCGTCGCAGCTTTGCATGGCGGCAGGTAAACAAGAAATCGAATTTTCAATGATTTTTCAAATATCTAACCGAATTTGAGCAATGGCCTGGTTTATGTGGGTATTGAGAGCATTGGAAAAATCGAAATCTGAATGTAGAAAAATCCAATTCTAAGTTATTAAACTTCTCATTAGAAAAATTCCTTCTGGCAAAAGTTCATGGTGTACAATACCGTTGTAATCCATGAAAACCATGAGCATCGCTTTCTTTTTTGATTGAAATCGACGCGGTGTTTTTGATATTGGCTCATACGGAGGTCTTCTCTCACTCGCCTGATGTCTGGATTGCTTGTCGTACTCATAAACCCACGTCTCGCCTCCAGTAATAATGCGTTTGATGAATGTTGAGTCCGACTCAGCTTTGGAAATCATGTCTTTGACAATATCAACGCGGTATCTTTTTCCATGAAATTCAAGAATTCATGCCCGTCCAACATGGTGCAAACCCAAAGCAATAACTTGTACGAATCAATAAGCAATTATTAAGTCCTCTGCTGGCTGATGGTTAATTTGCTGTTATTGATGAACTTTTCTTTCACTTTTTTGATTTTTTCATCAGTTTTCGATATCGATGGTCTGCCACTACGTCATTCCCGATGGACATAAAATCTCTTCTCAAGCGTGACGTAAACGACTGTTTTCATTGGAGTATCATTACCAAAACGGATTTCCAACACATCTAAGGTTTCGTCACCTGCTGGGAACTTTTTGTATACTGCGCCTTATCAGGTGTCCTTTCGCCCCTACTTTGGCCAGTTGCAATTAACGAAGTTCTGATAATGCTAAATAAGGGTGAAGTTAAGGTGGTACCATACACCGATGACTTGGTCCTGATGGTATCGGGAAGGTCTGGCTGTACTCAGTCACTGGGCTTCCACTTGTGGCCTCCAAGTCAACTCTGACAAAACGGAGCTGTGGCTATTTACCAGAAAATATAAACCTCCACCTTTTCGACTTCCCAAATTAAACAACCACGTTTTTCCGGTCTCATCGGAAGTTAGGTATCTTGGAGTGATACTTGACTCCAAACTCCATTGGAAGCTACACATTGAAAATCGGATAAAGAAGGCCAGTATAGCCTTCTACTTCTGCAAATCTATGTTCGGTAAAAAATGGGGACTCAAACCACAGGTCGTGCTGTGGATGTACAACGCAGTGGCTTTGCCAATTTTAGCGTATGCATGCCTGGTTTGGTGAGAAGTTCTTCGGAAGGCCTATAATATTACTAAACTGGGGAGGGTGCAAAGGACTGCATGCATTGGCATCACCGGAGCATGTAAAACTTGCCCAGTGCTGCTCTGAATGTCCTTTTGCACTTACTTCCCATCGACTTTTCCGCCATTGCCACCGCAGCTCAAAATGCAATCAGGTTAAAGGAGATTGTCCTCTAGAGACAATCTCTCAAGGAACATGGTATCATTTTCGGGCAGTTAACACCGTATTTCTCAGAACTTCGAACAGATATCTCTATCCGCGAAGTAGAGTTTAAGGGTCGGGCTACAGGAATCTTTCCAAATAGGCAGGATTGGATCGAGGGGAAAATCTGCACCGACGCTTGCACCTCTGTCTTCACTGACGGCTCCAAGATGGAATCGGAAGTCGGAGCGGGGATTTTCTCTAAATCAGCGAATTTATCTATCTCTTTTAAACTGCCAAACACTGATAGTGTTTATCAAGCAGAAGTCTTTGCGATCTTGCAGGCATGCAAAATGCTTAGGGAACGTGGGAGCGAGGGAGATATTAACATTTTCTTCGAACGAAATTAGTAAACTCCTGTAAAGAAGAGATCAAATCTCTTGAGTGTGCATTTAACATTTCTCTGATCTGGGTTCCAGGACATAGGAACATAGAGGGAAATGAAGTCGCTGATGAGCTTGCCAGGAAAGGGACTGAATTGGCCTCAGAGACCTCCTACCCGGTCATCGGCGCAGAAAAGATGGAGCTCCATTTCTTCATGTGCTATTTCTAAGCCCCTTTGGCCTCAATACGATATACGAAGAACTCAGAAAGTTCTTTCCCAACTCGTAGCTGTGTTTACCGGTCACTGGACGATCGGCACACTCGCGGAAAAGCTAGGGTTACCATTTAACCCCCATTGCAGAAGCTGTGGGTACCTTTCAGAGAAGGAGAATGTAGAGCAGTTTCTCTGTAAATGTCCGGGTTTGGCAGCTAGACGACTAAGGTCACTGGGAGCTCCTTTCTTCGACAGTCTGGGGCAGTGCGCCAACCTAAATCCAATCAATCTCCTCCATTATATATCTGCCTGTTGGAGGCCTCATAATGGTATCAAAACGGCGCTTTAGTTCTACTTGAGAAGTGCCAGGTGCACCTGAACCATTTTACCTACCTACCTATCTACCTACCTTATCATAATATGCCTCCAGACATAGGTGGGCCCCTCTACACCCTGATGGAAAGTGGGAACCACAAAGCCTAATCTATGAACCATTCGATAGGTTCAAGTTTCTTTTTTCGGTTGATAATTAACTAAGTTGGAGATTAATCGTAAATCAAGCTTTTGCGAAAGTTGGGCAAATTTCATATTTAGATTCTTATTTTACAACAAAATTGAGGGCATTTCTACTTCTTAATTATATTATTTTTTCTACCACTGATTATAACCAACAGTTTTGACAGACATCACCCAAAACAACATTGCCGCCAGAGCTTGTTGCCATCGCCACATTCCTATTAGAAACCCCTATACTAATGTACTATATTTGTGCATAGAAAAGCACGTAAATACCTCGTGTTTGTAATGGCAGGCTGTTTTGTTTGTTCACAGTTCTCTTTCGCTGTCCATAATTCGTTTACATTTATGTGCGTACATACAGACGACTGCTTGGCACTACGCTCGCATAAGCGGATAAAGTGCCGCTTTGGGATGTGCCGTACTGCACTCGTGTGGGAATAAAGTGCCACTCTCGTAAATTTGTAAAGCACAGAATGGCAGCACGTACGCTAGGGTATGACGAGTTTTAATCCACGACAAACACTGATATGTTCAAGTATTCATAAATATGTCTATGGGTCATTTTTATTTATTTTCACTATTTGTGTACTTAGTGCTTTGCAGATTTGTTACTGTTTTTTTTTTTCTAATGTCAAGACTACTCTATTGACTGATGTTAAGCAGAAAATCTACAGCTTACAAACATTAGTTCGATTTCGCTAGGGAACTACAAGTTAAAATCCGCTTCGAAATTGTTGGTGTCGGTGAGAACTGCATTTCGCAAAATTTGCGGTCACTATAATCATTCAGCAGAGCGCTACAAAAAACAGTTAATAATACAATTTGGGTCAACTGGCTCAGTACAGGATACGCAAACACATTCGTCCCGTCCATTCTATGCTGCTGCTGTAAAAATAAGAATTGAAGATGGTACAAATTTGTGAACGGAACAGCGCTCACAGTATATCGAAATATGCTAAAAAAGTTGTCGGCCTATTGTTGATTGAAAATTGATGAAATGGGGTTGTAACAAGTCGTCGTTCTGCCACACAGCTAACGAGAGAATCAATTTGTTATGAACGAAACTCCCAGAAAAAACAAAATCCTGATATTCCGCGATTCGGGCCCCAGAATCGTCCAATTTAAGGACTTTGAACTTTGAAGCTAATAAAAAGAAGCCATACTAACCAATGAGCTTCGAGGCACTATAGAAACGAAGGAAACTGCAATATAAACCTTCTTGAATATAGAAGGTGCCTTTGATAACACCTCACATGAGGTATAAATAATACTCTCGCTCAATGGGTGGACAATTTACGAAGTACGAGAAAGGTGCCCGCAAGGTGGTGCTCTACCACCACAAATGTGGAACTTGATGGAATTACACAGCAAGTGTTTATCATTCCAAGGCTTTGCTGTGGAGGAAAATTCGAAGAAGTAACAGAATTCAAAATCGCTTATCGCGCCAATCAAGAAGAACAGCATAATCAATTAGGTTTAAAGCTAACTAGAAGGTGGTCTGTTAAGATGGAGCTAAACATAAATCCAACAAAATCGATCATCGGAACATTCCCAAGGAAATACAAACTCAAACATCTTAAACCAATCTGCTCCGATGGAATTGATATAAAAATGTAAAAGGAAGTAAAATTCTTGGGTATAATATTTATTTGACCAAAATTTAGTATGGAAGGCGCACATAGAAGAGCTGGCGAAAAAGGTCATTAGAGTATTCATGACGTGTAAAACGATTGCAGAGAAAAGGTGAGGAAGAACACCAAACTTACTGCGATGAATCTACATGAATGTAGTCAGACTTAAATTTTTCTTCGGTGCAGTAGTCTACGAGAGTCTAGGAGAATTGCACAACATAGTAAACAGTAATAAACAAACTAAAAAGGTTACAAGGCTTGCGTGTGTATGTGTAACAGGAGCCAGGTGTACTTGCCACATGACATCAATGGAAATTCTTCTAAATCTCCTCACATTCATATCCAATCACTAGTGAGAAGCGCTATCCCAAGAACACCAAGGCTACTATTGACCCAGGTACTCATCAAAATCGCGGGAAGTTTTATATTCTTGCTGAACTAACCACTGATATCTCAAGGCCACGAGACACGATGCTACCGATGTTCAGTTTTGTTAATCGCTTCAAATCCAAGCTGGGATATAAAAAGGCTTGAGAAAACTGCAAGATAGACCAGAACTTGGCAGCGTGAGGCGCTAGGTAAGAATACAAATATATTTCAAGTGCCAGTTTACGCAAAAGAAAGATGCGCTCGCTTCAAGCTAGAACGTAACTATAGTATAACAACGGAACCACAGCTATGCTTGCCAGGCAGCTATCAAGGTTCTCATCAACTCTTTCCAGATTTCATCAAAACTAGTGCTGTCAAGTTTTAATAGGCTGAATATCTTAGGTGAGCACAATCAAATATGTATCCTATGGGTTTCAGGGCAAATTGGAAAATTGAAAATGAAGAGCGTCATTTATATACCCATAGCAATCTTCTAACTTCTCTTCTTTTATTCAGGAAGTAGAGGAAAGGGAAATAGATCATACTGGTACAATCATTCGGGCTTATCGCAATCGATGATATTTGGGGAGCTTCAACCTAAACCGGTGTTAGGAATTAAAAAAGAATAATTTTACAATCATCACAGGAATGCTTAAATGGCATTGTAGTTTGAATTATCATCTTACTAACCTGGGAAATACTCCAAGGCAACTTGCATATTCTGTAGATGTTTGGCGTTTTCAGTTCCCAGCATTGATGAAGCGGCAAAGATACCTGTGAAACATATGTTACGAGATGAGGAAATAAAACTCATAAAAATAGTACAAATACTAAAATTTATTGAGGAAGTTGGTCTCTGAGAAATACTTTGAATCCAGAAAGGGGGCACCATAGAGCTCAAAACTCAAAACTGTGTGTAATATTCTCAAAAATTTCACAAATTTTCATCAAAATTTTGAACTTTTTAATTAGAATCTTTAGAAAGCTTCAAAGTATGCGGTTTTACAGCCAATTAAATTTGAGCATAATAAGATGTAAGTTTGCTCACGACCCCAATGATTTTTAACAATATATATTTTTTTTCGTACGAAGTTGAGAGTTTTCTTCTATATAAAGCAAATGATCGGAAGTTTTTTACATGCATGGCAGAGAAGCTCAACGAACAATTTTTTTTAAAATCAAGGAAAATTTCAGGCATTCGTTCAGGAGAAAAAATTATCAAACTTCAACGCGAGCTTTAAGCCACTTGTAACTTGCACTTTATTTTATTAGAATTTAAACAACTATGAAACTACGTACCTTGTAGTTTTCTAAAGATTCGTCGCGCTCTTAATGTTTTATATACTGGGTATTGGAATAAGTCTATGTCCTTTCTTAACCAAAGTTACGAGTTATTTAAAGAATTAAATAACACATTAGATATTATTTAAAGTTTGTGTCATTGGAAGCTACAACTTTACTCCATCTTTCAGGCAGCATACGGATTCTTCTGACGAAAAATTCGAGTTCTTTTGACTTGATCCATTGATTCATTGAGCCAGTTTGCGATGCTCTCGTAAGAAGTCAACCGCTCTCTATTAAGGGCAGACGGCATTGATCGGAACAGATGGTAATCCGAAGGTGCCATGTCTGAAGAATACGGCGAGTGGGGCAAGATTTCCCAATTCAGACCCTCTAAATATTTCTGGACCGATTTGCAATGGGCGGCCTGGCGTTGTCATGCAGCAAAATCATTTTGTCATGTCTACCGTCTTACCATTCCGGCTTTCTTTTCTTCTCTTTCAAAGGCATTAGCTGCAGTCGGTAACGATATCCCAACGCACGACATACCCTTTGAAGCATGAATTTTGTTTTTTCGCTGTCGATGGACCTGGTTCACTTGTCAGGCTCGAACTTTTTCGTCGCTTAGGGTTATCATAATAGATCAATTTTTCATCGCTCCATTGCCAGTGACAATCCGACGCAGAAAACCTTTTCTTTTCTGCCATTCAAGGGGCTTCTAACATGTCACCAAACGTCTCTTAATATCCCTCTCCTTCAACTGATGTGGCACCCAGTTACCTGCTTTTTGGACCATTCCCATCGCATGCAAACATTTACCGACGGTTGATCTGTCAATCCAAGAATTGTTGTAGTTGAGTATCCTCGAATTCTTTCGGTGGCCGAACGTAGACATTTTTGACGTCAGATGAAAAAGGATTTTTACGCTTCAAACGAATGTCAGCTACTGCGATCGAGACCTCACATATACACCTTCAAATCACCAGTACAGGTATTATTAGAGCGGACACAAAAATAGTATCAGCCCATACTCCCATACCCAATAGTATATAAGTATGTATAAATTTATACAGGGTGGTCCATCTAGCTTTTGAAATTTCAACCGGTTATTTTATAACATTTTGACAGCTAACATTGGTGCTCTCTGACAAGATGAAGTATCTGGGAATCATCCTTGACAGAGGTCTTAAGTGGAAGCCAAACATTGAGGAGAGAATAAGGAGGGCAACAATTGCCTTGTATGGTTGCAGGGGCACTATCGGCAAAAGATGGGGCCTCTCGCCTAAAGTCACTTTTTGGCTTTATAACACGATTATGAAACGAATCTTGCTATACGGAGTCCTTGTCTGGTGTAACTCGCTATAAAGGATGGTGTCAGTTAAGAAGCTGGAGAGAGTTCAAAGGTCTGTCCTTATTGGAATCAGTGGGGCGTTCCGTACAACTCCGTGGCACCGTGGACATCGTAGGAAAAACTCCCGCTGCACGCGCCGCTATCAGACTAAGGCCTTCGGGCCATAGGCTAGATTAAGGTACGGGCACTCTAGCATTCTTAAAAACTTTGAGTTCATCCCCATGGTGCTGGATCACTGTACACCCACGCTAGGTCCGAGCGGACCTTTTTCTACTCACATTCCCTCAAGGGATGAGTGGGCGGGGTACAACATTTGGCGGCAAGGCATGGCAAACATGTTCACGGATGGCTCGAAATTGGACGGAAGGGTTGGTGGGGGAGTATTCTGTAAGGAGCCTCCCATCAAACTTAAATTTAGGCTCCCGGACCACTGTAGTGTTTTCCAAGCGGAGGTATCTGCAGTTAAGGAAGCGGTGGACTGGTTGCTTACTTCGGTTAAGAACAGTTAAAGAAGTAAATATTTACTCCGATAGCCAATCGGCAATTAGGGCCTTGGGTTCGCTGTTTGTGAGTTCGAGATTGATCGGGGAGTGCCTGACTTCCCTCTCGATTGCATCCGAATACTTCGTCATCAGGCTCATTTGCTTTCCCGGCATAGAGGGAAACTGCTGCGCTGATGAGCTGGCTAGACAGGGAACTTTGGAGACGGTTTCGTCGCGAAATGAGAGAATTGGGGTTCCCCTGAGATCCTGTGGTCTGCTCCTGGAAAGATGGGCCTCGAGTCAGCTCAGCGAGCGCTGAGCTAGTGCGCAAACGTGCAAGGTCGCGAGATCCTTTTGGCCACTGGTAGATCGGGGACGCTCAAGGGAACTCCTAAGGCTAACAATGTTATGAATGGTCATCATCGTCTCTAATCCCAAAGCTCCTTCTTTCTTCCCTTCTCCTTTCTCTTCTCCCATGTATGGTACCACAACGGACGAATTTTTAATATTTGTCCAAGTGTTCCCTTAGCTAGGACTGCCATTTAACCTAACCTAACCTATATGTCAAAAATTCAGTTAGTGGTTAGATGTTTACAAAATAGATCGGCATTCAGTTTAATAAAGTTGGGAAATTTCAAAAACATTCGCAAATTAAATGAACAGCCAAACGCCAATAACCATTGGTCTTCCAAATGCTGCGATTTGACTTTCTTAGACACATTTTTTTTACTGTTACTGTTAACAATAAATGTGACGCTAACCATCCAGAGGCCATTTAAGAGTATCAAAATTAAATCAAAGTTGCCATCGATGAGATATGTGCCGAAACTCACAAAAATTTAATTGACAGAATGAGCTACTGCAAAACCAGCCGTTTAAGTGACTTGAATAATGTTTAATAGCAAGCTTTACTCTTCCCAGTTAAAAAAACTAAAATCGTTCAAAAATATTCGTGCATCTTTTATTTATAGCCAGATTAAATTAAATCCCAAAATCTAGATGGACCACCTGGTATATACAGACGAGTATAATCCCTTACATACGAGTGAAACCAATTTGTAAGTAATTATCCGATTTCTGTAGGTTTTTACTTCATGCGCCTTCGTATTGTCCTACTGTTTTAAGCTGCCTCAGTACTACAGATCACAGAAAGGCACTCACCTATTTCCCATTGCTTGTGAGATGCGACCGGTGTTCCTTAAGAACTTTTTTCGTAATTGTATCTCTTCACGTCCGTACACACCAAGCGGATAGTAGGCACGATGAAATCCACTTAGCAATAATCAAGCCACTCAAGTCGCTAAAGACAGCGAAATAACCATTATCACGTATTACTGCGTAAATTTTGTAATGGAATATTCATTTTCCTATACTTGTTGCATTTTATGATACGCTAATTGTATAACCTTTACCTGCATAAATTCACTTTTCACAGAATACTACGAAAAGCTCCAACGTCATAGAGATAAATAACTGTTCATGCGTATAGTATGTATAGTATGTTCGTGCATGAGTATGCCTTTTGAAAAATACCACAAATCACTCATAGTTAAAATTTTCTATTGTAAGCTAAAACTTCGATTTTGACGTGATGCAAAACCAACAACAGCAAACTGTAGCAACAACCAGTTTTCGAGCGCATGACTGCAAATGACAGCAAAACGCAGTGGAAATAGCAAGCACTGCAAGAGATCATTTGTAAGCGAACCATTGAAGTGAATATGAATGCATGTAAGTACGTACGTATGTATGTAAGTGTGTATGCTTGTAGATGCTTACGCAAGTTACACGGCATAGCGGCAAAGCGTTAAAAATGGCTGTCATAAATTAATGAGAAAGCGCGCAAACAGACAAACAAAGCAACTCATTTTACTAGTCCGCACACACACAAGCACACCTATATACCCCACACATACCCAACCAGCAGGCAAACAACAAAAACAACATACAACAAAGTGGCAGACACAAATGAAGGCGAGTAAAAATTGAATTGAAATTTCAGAATTGCATCATTACTCATTTACAGATGCCGCCGCAGTAACTGAAGTCATTTCCGTCGCCGCCTTTCAGTTTATCCCCTCCACCGCACTGTGCAGGCCATCAGCACACTTTTACAGTTCAAATTGTTTTGCTGTCACAGGACATCAATCGCTTCATAACGCAATGCTATTTGCAGCAAATGCAACGTTTATACACCCTGTAAGTGTATGTGCACTCTTCTGCAACAGGCCATCCTCAACGCACTCAATTGTTGTTAATGGTTGCTCATACGCCACGTAAATCAAATCTCTAGTACGGAAGAAAGCTCCTCCTTTTTTGTGTGTTTGAATGTGCCTGTCAATTGTGCGTCAACACAAATGACAGCGAAGAGCAAAAGTGAAATTGAAGTTTAAAATTAAGAAATCTCCTTTTTCAATATACTCACTTACTCACTTGTAATTTGTCATTTAATTGAATGAAGAATGTCACACTCTGCTACGAGTACTGCTAGTGAAAAAGAGCGGAAAACTTTTTTCAAGCAGAGAATTTCTGCAGGAAAAAATCGATGGGAGCCCCTTCTCGTAATATAATTCTTCGAAAATAATTTTTTTATTTATTTAGTTATTTACCTGTACTCATATCTTTTCATGTTGAGTTAGTTTAGATTGGCCTGCTTGTCTAGAAGTTGCCACATATGGACCGCAGTGTTCTTAGAAAATATTTAAGGGGAGAGCCTGCTTTAGAGGCTTCAAAAAATCGATTTTTTTTTTGCATAAATGTCTTCCCAAACTACCCAAGAATGTGTCCTCAAAATTTCAGAAGCTAATGCAAAATATTTTCGGAGTTACAGAAGAAATACGAGCGGCCGGATCGCTCGAAGTGCGATTTCTCGGTTTTTTATTTTTACGATTTTCCCTAATTGGCAGAAAAGATAGGGAAAAAGTTAAACGTCCTATCGAAACGAGATAACATTGAATGTAAAGTGAATTCTAAAGTGAATTTGTTTTTCCAAACAAATTAATTTTTTTTTTTAATTAGTGAAAAATTGTTGAATTTCTCACTTTTTGTTTAATTTGCTTGGTTTAACTAGAAGCTATACTATACTAAAATAAAAATTTTTTTGGGTTTTTGGTTTCTGATGAAAATTGCGACCTGCATCTTTCCCGCCGCACGACACATGCACACTCGAGGCGCCTCGGCAAAATGCTTGTACCAGGCATAACATGACATATATTTTAAGGATAAAATTTGAAAAGACTGAAATATATAGCAATAAAACCTGAAAGTTTCGTTTCAATCGAATATTTCTTTCCTTCCCAAAAAAGTCCACGAAAAAATCGATTTTTTGAAGTCTCTAAAGCAGGCTCCCCCTTAACACCTTCGTTAATGTAAGCGCATTAGTTAAAAACAATCGTAAAGAGCATCGCTATCCATTAATTCTAAAAAATATTGTTTTGTTTTTGTAGTGGACTGAAAACTAGCATACCTCAACAGGAGTAATTCACTCCCAATCGGTAAATACTTAAATGATTCGCACTGAGCTGATTTCAAAGTAGGCTTCACTTACCCCGTACTTAGTAATTAAGTTTAGTTTTAAAACGGTAATTTTCAACTGACAATTGAAAGTGCATAAAATTCCAAAAACAACAACCCACTCTACTTGGACTATCGCAAACCAATAGCAACTGGTGGAAAGCATACAACGTGCGGCATTAGAAACGACAGTCCACCACACATCTCTAAAGCTGAGCAAAACCAGCATAACAACTACGACTTTTTGAGAAGTTGTTGTTATTGTTTAGCAGTTATTGCTTTCAGCTGTTGGCTATTAGCTTTGGCATACGGGTATATCACCCGATTAACACGATGCCACCACGACAACGGAAACGTGACGATCATATAAATCACCAGATTGGCATTTGTCGCCGGTGAACACACACTAAACTTCCACCTGAGTAATGGAAATGCCAACAATAGCAAAAACAGTATGCATTTCCATGCAACAACAAATGAATTGTGTACAGTTACGACAAACACTTTGAAATGCTGTTGGCAATTGTGGAGTATTCGGAAAATGAAGCCACAATACGCACGAGGTTGAGCAGTCAATACAACAGCAAGTGGACGACAATAAAAGCAACAACCACAACAACAACGACGTGAATACAATACACTGCACTATATTAATGACACTCACACTACTAAACAGATATTGAGTCGCATAGTCAGTCAGCCAGTTAGTCGATATGTCAGCAATTTAGTCAGCGTTTACTGAAACTGGTATTTAACTTAATGCTTTTACTTAACCTCTGGCTCTGCGTGTACTGAGCTATGGCTTCCGTTGGTGTGTGTGGTGAAATCCTGCGATTTTCGGAAGGATTAAATAACACAGCTTTACGGTTGGAGGCGAAATGAATAGACAAACGCACGAAAAGGCGCACTCACATACGCACATACAAAGTTACGTTCTTATTTGATGACATGCATTGGCAATTCGCTGAATTTGCACACATACATACTTGTGTACTCGCATGGACAATTCCACAAGGCCACTGCTACGTGTAAAGTACACACCCACAGGAGCTTGCCACGTCAGCACACACCTGAATGTCACTATAGTTTGCAACAAAAACAGTGAGCAATAAAAATTCTTTGGAGTAACCAGCAATGGATGGCAATGAGAAGTATTTGCACTCACATACCGGTTAGTCATTAAGTCAGACGCTAACTAGTGGTTGGTGTCACTAACCATAGAAGGAGGTAGTAAAGTAAATACATAAGAATCTTCTAAGAAATCACATTATATTGTATTTAAAAAGGAGGGTATGTGCCCATTTCTCAACTGCAATTGGAAATAAATTTCAGCGAATAGAACTTCGTAAATTCAGGTTACATGGATATATCCTGGTCAAAAATCTCTTAACCAAGATGATTACGGTACCAAATGCAATAATTACACTACCAGCATGCAGGCTCACCATCTAATCGAATAGACCTTGCACACCCCAAAATGTTCATTCTGCACCATAGTGAAATCCAGATGCTGCATAGGCCTTCATCACTGGAAAAAATCAAAAAGTTCTCATTCCTACTCTATAAAAGCTTAATATTGGGTACGGAACTCTCTTTACTTTCATATTGACTCTGAGAAAGATACTAAATGCTTAGAATATTACTTTCATCGCTGGCGTGCGACTATTTGGACACTCTCTAGAAGTATAAAGCATCACGGCGATGAAGCGTGGATGCAAAAGAAAAACCAGTGAATGGCGTCGGGTGTAACTATAGAGATGATGACTAAAAATTTTGATATGTAAAATATACAACTCCATTCCATACAAATCGTTTCGCCCCTAAGGCCTATAAGTGTCAGTGTTCCCACTTTATCTACGCTAAATGTATAAATATCAGCTTGAACTAGGTTGCTTAAGATTATTGTGGAACATTTTAGAGGAGTTATCTTGTTTAACTATTTCATTGCAGCTATTTTCAGATCGAGTTAAAAGGCCCATTATAATAGTAGTAAGACACACTTTAGACTTCTCAAATTAAACAATCCCGTTCTCCCGCTTTCATTGGTAGTTAGGCATCTTAGGGTGATACTTGACTCCAAACACCATTGGAAGCTACACATTGAAAACAGAGTATTGAAGGCCAGTATAGCTTTCTACTTCTGCAAATCTATGTTCGGCAAAAAACTCAAGGTACTCAAGTCACAGGCCGTACTTTGGATGTACAACGTAGTGCTCTGCTATTCTCAACGTATGGATACCTGGTTTGGTGGGAAGCTCTACGGAAGGGCTGTAATACCAATAAACTGAGAATGGTGCAAGGAACGGCATGAATTGGCATCACCGGAGCATGTAGAACTTCCCCCAGTGCTGCCCTGAATGAAATGAAATTGCTGATGAGTTTGCCAGGAAGGGAACTGAATTGGTCTCAGAGACCTCCTAGCCGATCATCGGCATCTCCCTGACTGTTGTCAAAGGGGGATTGCACAACTTATTTCTCAGGAAAACGCATAAGAGATGGAGCTTAATTTATTCATGTGCTATTTTGAAAATTTTTTGGTCCCAGTACAATAGACGGAGGACTCAGAAAGTTCTGGAGACTCCACGCCATTCAATTTCCAAACTCATAGCCATTGGAAACCTTTCAGAGAAGGAAACTATTGAGCATTTCCTCAGTAAATGTCCGAGTTTGGCAGATTTGCAGGCGATTAAGGTCACTGGGTGCTCCTTTCTTCGACAGCCTGGGGCAGTGTGCCAACCTAAATCCCATCAATTTTCTTGATTACATCAACAGCTCTGGCTGGCTGTAGGTATGTACTTGTTGGAGGTCGCATTGGCATCAAAACGGCGCCTTAGTACTACTTGGGCAGTGCCATAGTGGCACATCAACCATTTCACCTACTTACCACCTAAGTAGTAAGATGTTTAAAATATCTGTCTTCGGCAAAATTGGTCCTCTTTCATAATTACTAGCATTTGTTACGGTTGTGTTAACAGCTTTATACTGCTGTTCCATCAAGGGCATCCCCATCCTCACCATCTGCGGGGACACTACCTCACAGATCTCTTGTCTGGCTCATTCACCTCGCAGTTTCCCTCAATGTCGCTGATGACAAGACACCCAGATGAGCCTTATGACAAAGAATTTGGATGCGATCAAAAGTGAAGCCAGGCATTCCTGACACCTTCATTTTGTCCAGGGCCCTAATTACCGCTTGACCATTGAAGTAAATATTTACTTTCTTGCCAGTTATTGTGCAAGTCGGTAGCCAATCAGCTGATTCTTTGGTTGCGGCTACACACTGCAGTGATTTGGTAACCTGAACTGGAGTCTGCTTCCAACTTCAAGGCATCCGTGAAGAGGTTCACCAGATTCTCTGTATCCAAGTGTTGCACAACATCTAGCCTTCCCTTGCTGGAATGTGAATGGAGAATGTTCCGTTTATACTAAGCGATGGTGTGCATTGATCCGCTATCGGGGAATGAACCCAAATCGTGGGTTAAAGTTGAATGCTTACGAGTTATCGCCAGTGAGACAATTTCGCTGCGAATCAGGGGGATTTTCACGTTCTCTCAAAAGGAATAGCCATGATCGGACCGATTCCGAGCGAGCACACTTTGCTGCCAGCATTATTGGTTCAATCTCTCACAATCGCTCTTTGCCAGTGACTGAATTCGGCTCTGCGTTGGAAAGATCAGATAGAGAAGGACTTGGCTTCACTTGGTGTGTCCAACTGGCGCCGGCTAGCACAAGAAAGAAACGATTGGCGCGCTTTGTCAAACTCGGCCAAAATCGCGTAAGCAATTATCGCACCAATCAAGAGAAAGAAGAATTTCTCGACATGTTATTTAAACACATATTTGTATTCAAAAAAAATGTTTCAAAAATCAACGTGACTCATACCTACACTTTATTTTACTATAGGGCATAAAACTGCATTAGACGTTTTCTAAAGATTCTGATTAAAAATAGAAAATTTTGATGACAATTTTTTGAAATTTGTTATATTTTTGAAAAATTTTTTCAAAGATTGCAAATTTCATTTATAAGTTTTTTGTTTGGCAATGAACTATATCTTCATAAAAAATTTATGAAAATATTTAGCATGTGTTTCAAAAATTTTAAATCAAAAATTCAAGAAAAAAAAATTCACCAAAAATTTTGAAAAAAAAGTTTAAATTTTTTTTATATATGTTTATCCTAAAAAATTAGGAAGAAAACAATTTTTAAAGAAACCCCAAGATATTTTACTTCAAAAGACTATGCCGCAAAATTTTCAACATTAAAAAAATCTCAAAATTATGCAATTTTATTCAAAGTTTCACCAAAAATTTTGAAAGCAAATCATCCTTTTTAAATTTAAAATTTTTTTATATTTTTTTTTTATCCAAAAAATTTTTTAAATAAAACCCAAGATATTTCACTTGAAAAAACTATATAGCAAATTTTCAATATTAAAAAAATCTCAAAATTATGCAATTTTATTCAAAGTTTTACAAAAAATTTTCAAAGCAAGAATAATCATCCTTTTTAAATTTTAAATTTTTTTTTTATAAATTTTTGTATCCAAAAAAATAAAGGAGAAGCAAAATTTTTAAACAATGTTATTTCACTTAATAAAACTATTTAGCAAATTTTGAACATTAAATAAATTTCAAAATTTTAAAAATTTTTTCAACATTTTTTCAATTCACTTTTTACTAGGCTCAAGCCTACAAATAAGAACAAAAATTGTTCAGCATTAAAAAAATTCCAAAAATTATAAAATTTTTTTCAACATTTTCTCAATTCACTTTTTACTAGGCTCAAGCCTACAAATAAGAATACAAATTTTTCAGCATTAAAAAAATTCCATAAATTATTAAATTTTTTTCAAAATCGTTTTAGTATATTTCTTAATATACTTAAGCCTACAAATAAACCAACTTTCAGAGAAATTGACAACAATATCCAAAACACTTGCAACACTTGACGTGGAATCGCTCAGATGCCAAAAAAATTATTAAAAATATCAATTGATCATGCCGAGGTAGCGTTTTTTACAAAACGAAATATTTATTAGGCTTCGAGTTTACATCTTCCCTATTTTGCCAATCTAAGGTTGAATAATGCCACTCCAGTGAAAAGTATTTAGTCACCTGTCAACTTCTTAGTACTCTAAATACAGGATAAGTTTATGTCTTCAACACTACCCATTCCGTTCTCCAATAGCACCTGCACTCCACTTTCACGCACTCTCGCTCAATTTATTTACATTTCGAATAACCTGCGGGCTATTTTTACTGGTCACCCACCCTTTACGTGCAGTCCTAACCAGAAAAGCCGCTATAGTTTATTATAGCGTTTTCACTTTCGCTACTCTTTGTTTTCCCAGTGGGCGCTGAAGGAATGAGTATTTGTAGTCAAGTAGTCAAGTTTATCAATCTATAAAAGGTTTTCGAAGACGTGCTTAAAATTAAATTTCTAAAAACGTCGTTTGGCAATATTTATCACTGATGGAGCCGGAGGATAAGTAAAACAGAATTCGAGGTAAAACAAGGAAAATCAACAATCACTTGCTGACACCAACAGCAATAATAGTAGCTTTAACGGCAACCATTAATGCCTGTGGCATTACACAGTGCAGATAGTATACTAGTAGTTGCGAAGCTACCTGGCAATGGCGCAAATTTAAGCAAAAAACAAAAAAAAACAATCAACTTAAACAAAATAAACAAGCAAACAACAAAACGAAAAAAAACACAAGCATAAACAACTTGCTTTTAGCAGCAGTAGAAAGCATTAATTCACCATTAACACTACAGCTATTTCAATTCACTAAAGCATTTAATGAGCGCCAAGCGGAACTGAAAAATCTCGTAACTTGGGGCGAAATATGTATCGCAGCATCAAAGGACACTTGATGTTTTCCTTTTCAGTACCTATAAAAAAGAGCGTGGTGAACTATTCGAAATGAAATTGTCATACGAAAGTGTATGAAGTGTAGACGTTATCAAGAGTTTTACATGAAGATGTTGGCAACACTCATTACTGAGATATTATGGCACATTACAAACGATAATGAAGCCAACAAAACCAGAGCAAACATTTGGAGATGTCGCAAGACAAACAAGCAGCAAACAAGAAGCGTATATATATATATATATATATGCATTCACAAACATACATACATATAAGTAGATAGTTAAGAATGTGCATATTCACCGTACTTGCTTTTGCATGCACTCATATAGCCGCTGCCTGATTAAAAACTTTGCACAATTTGCATTGGCATCACTCATACGCCACGGTGGTGTGCGAAAGTTAAATACAAGAAACCTTAGAAAATTTCATTTGCATCATGTTTGCATCAGGCAAAACACTAAGAAAGTTTACTAAAGCAGCAAGCAACTAAAGAAAAGCAAATAAAATTGCACGCAGAACTTGAAATTAAAATAAATAAATACATATTAATAAGCCAGGTGGATTGCAACCTGTTTGCAGTGAGGGGCAATTTCGAATCCGACGTGTTGTAAACATATGAGCGCCAAGCTTCCAAGACACATTTTCATGTGCTGTTAGATATGTACGTGCATTGCATTTGAAAATGCATTTTCTTATTGCTATTTTACTTTCCAGCCACAATTGTTTGTATGGCTGTTGCACTTGTTTGCCTCATTCTCGGAGTGCTGACTGTTTATGTTAATGTCAGTACTTGAATTTGTCAATTTATGCCAGTAAATCTAACCCAAGAATGTTCGTGTGGTTTGAATAAGATTTTTTTGTTTACTTACTGAAATGCTTTAAGTATAATTAACATCCATAACATTACATCGACTAATAAGTACTTTTCAACTAACAAAAGTTAAGTTCAAATCATGCAACATTGACAACTATTGTCAGCAGCATAATTGCGGCTATCGCCGAACTGAATTCAAACAATTCAACGTACTATATATTAAATCTAACGCACAAATCTACAAGTTGAAACTAGTATTCGTCAAGATGATAGTTTCATAATGGATGAAATAATAAGCCACGGCGATGCCGTACTTATCTCAGGTTCGGAAGATAATTCACAAAGGCTACTTTTTGAATTTGAAAAAGCATCAAATAGATAAAATGTGGTTATATCCGCACCAAAGACGAAATCCCATAGCTGCATATAATCAAAGTAGCGAACAAGTTATGGAGTTTATTTAGTTGGGAGCAAAGATCACATCTTCAAAAATCTTGATAGACGAAGTTCAAAGTCAGTGCTAAATAGTAGCTCGAGTCTCTGGTTGTTTGCAAGACGTCATACGGCGAAACAAAGTAATGAACACAAAAAGCAAAGTAAGGGTTTATAAAACTTGAGTACGACCACTAATGGCGTAAGGTTATTGAGACAGGCGCAGACATAACAGCAGCAGAACGCGCTATCTCAACTGACGAAGTGCAAACTCCTATAGCCGCATACCGGTCATGCTCTACGAGATCTTATGAGAAATGAAAGCAAGAGAAAAATGTGCGCAATACTCGATATACATAGTAAAATGGAGCTGAAAAAGAAGACGAGATTCGAAGGAATATGTCCTCAGAATGATCGACGACTGCTTGATAAAACTGGTGATGACCGAGAAGCCAAACACTACAAGCCCGCGAAGAAGACCACGAATAAGATGGAAAGTGTGCTGGTCATCGGGATCAACATCCGATCATTAACAACATTGTATATAAGCTTTTGTTAGAAACAGGAGAATAATCCTAAATGAAGGTGCAGAAGAAGAAGAAGTACGAATATAGCATCAATGTTGGTCTTTGCGATACATCCCCATAATTGAAGACCATAGGCCCACACCTGTACTAAGGTTGCAAGTGAACAGCTTGTTTTGAGTTGACAGCTCAGAATTTTTGCCAATTAACCATTGAATCTTTTGCATACAGCGCACGCTCGATAACGTGAACGCTCTAAACGGTAACACACATTTTTGTGCATTGACTACTCTAAAACGTGAACAGCCCCAAAAAGCTCTATAACATGAACAAGAAACGTTACAATTATTTGAATGTAGTTTACATTGATCTCAAGTAATTCTGAAATTGGGGAATCCCCTAATTATAAAATAGGCTCTTTATTCGTAATTGCATGTAAGGAGTAAAATATTTCAGTCGCGGTTTTGGTTTTGCAAAGAGTGTTTCGTCTTATGTTTTCTGGTGAAAATGAGTTCTAAAAACCCGTGTGCTTGACATTAAAACAAAAGGCTAAAATTCTCGGCTTTTTAAAAAAAGGCTCATCTGTCACGATTTTAGCAAAGAAATATTATGTTGCTAAATCAACAATTTCTAACATTAAAGCGAAAATCAAAATCCGCCTGGATGACGTCGGCTATTTTCAAGCAATGGTTTCATGAGTCATTTGTTCCACAGGTGAATATTCCTTTTAAGTTTTGTCCGATTTTTAAGGTTAACTGGCTGTTTTTTAAGGTTACATCGTTTTTAAAGGAGAAAGTCTTACCAATTAAAGCTCTCCTCCTAATCGACAACGCTCCTTCTCACCCAAATGAAGCTCAACTGACAACGGGGAATGGACAAATTTAGGCAATGTTTATGCCACCAAACGTTACTCCCCTCATTCAACCGATGGATCAGATTGCAATAAAAATCACTAAGTTGCATTACAGAAACAGCCTTCTTGCTTGAATAGCAGCGACAAAGTCTGATTTGCTCGAGTCGTTGAAAACAATTAACTTAAAAACAGCTATAAATCTTTTGGATGCGGCTTGGTTCGTGTTAGTGAATCAACATTAGCTAAGTGCTGGAACAGTATTTTAAATTTTGCGGTAAACAATGATGATCCCGAAGATAATGTTCCGTTGGCGGTTTTGAAAGGAAAATGGGAAGCTGAACTTCGCATCTTGGTGAGCAACACCGTCGATCTCCTTAGTAGTTTAAATCCTGAGGTTCGTTCGTGTTCCCAGATATGCTCAAAGATATGTATATGGGTTATTGGAAAATCTTTTTTTCTTTTTAAATTTCAGATTGAATTCACGTTACCAGCCATTCATGAATGGAACAAAGATATCGGGGAGGGCAATGCAGATGATGATCATCAACAAGAGGACGAATCCGATGATGACAGCGTATCAGAGCAACTGGAGAAAATTTAGTCGACTGAAGCAGTTAAAATTTTCAACAATGCGTTAATGTGGGCTGGTAATGAAGACGCCGATCAAAATGATATGAGTGTGCTAAGACGGTTAAGGGAGAAAGCTGTGTTTCAAGTTTTAGAAAAACAGAAGATACAAAAAAAGATGACTGATTTTTTTAAATAAAACCATCGTATATTTAATTTTCAATTAATAAGTAACGAAAAAAAAAATGAAATGTGAATTTAAATGTGAAAAAATATATATATTTACTTAGTTTTTTTGGACATTCCAAAACGTGAACACTTTTGTTAACGTGAACTGCCTTGGTTTGAATAAGTTCACGTTATCGAGCGTGCGCTGTATTTAAATTGAGTTCAAGAGAGTTGAGTTCCCATCAAGAGTTCATGAGCTCTTTCCTTTTGAGCTTTGCAACCAAAGTCACGCCTAGATACTTGGCACTCTTGGCATATCGCTGACAGAATATATACAGATTTATATAAAACTAACTTGTTGGTGAAATCCACGTAATAGATTTGGTTTCATTCAATTTTGTATTCCAGTTTTCAGTACATGTAACAACTTCGTCAATGGACTCGTCTGTAATTTCATGATGGATGCGCTTTCGGTTGATCCAACAGCTAAGGTGCAAGTATCGTCAGCATATGGCAGCGTGGCTGCTTTGCACGTGTTCGGTACAGGAATGTTCTTGGAGTCTGAATAAGAAATGGCAAATAATGTACGCATATACATTTTGATGGATAGATAGGCCTAATGTTATTTAAAAATTTTATTCTTGTATCTCAGTAAAATATTTCTAGCCCCTGAAACTTTCTTGATATTCTTCAAGCAACATGAGGCCATTATTAAAACTAGAATAATATACTTCTACTTCTGCATTAACTCTGCACGTACACCTTTTTTGGGTGTTTGGCCGAGCTCCTCCTCCTATTTGTGGCATGCGTTTTGATGTTGTTCCGCAAATGGAGGGGTGTACAGTTTTAAGCCGTCTCTAAATGGCAGCTATTTTGAAGTGAAAACTTCTTTAGAATCGTTGGGAGTGATTTGAGACTCGATGAAACGAAAAAGCGACACCAAAAAGAAGAAGAAAAAAGATATACGTATATATATGTATGTATAGAAAATGCTTCATTACCAGGCACACAGAAGGATTGCATAAGCAAATTTAAATTTGTGAATTTATATATGTATGTATGTATATATGCGGATATATGAATATATGTTGTGTGTATGTACATATGTGCCTCGCCACAGCAAAACATACGGTAAAATTTCTCAAGAAATCCAGCGCGCATTCATAGGCACAGCGCACATTCATAGGCACAGCATTGCATGTACAGTAGGGCGGGTCGATTTAAAAATCGCTCATTGCTCTATGAAAATCGTATTCTAGGGATCAAAATAAGAAACTTTGCCGAAGGAACCATACCTCTAAAACGAATTCTGATGTCCCCCAATATGTTTTACGGAAGGTTTCACTTCTATCGAGTCTAACCGTTAGACTGGTATTTTTTTTATGAGGAGCTTTTTCATGGCAGAAATACACTCGGAGGTTTGCCATTGCCGACCGCTATTAGAAAAAAATCTTTCATAATTTTGGTGTTTCACCGAGATTCGAACCTACGTTCTCTCTTTGAATTCCGAAAGGTAGTCACGCACCAAGCAATTCGCCTACGGTGGCCATCGATCCACCTACTATAAATGAAAATACGTAGAAACGGATACATAGATTGATAGAAGATTGGGTATATCAGAACAATGGCACCACCTACGGCCTAAAATTTCACTTGTATTCCCTAGTTGCCGAAAATACCTGCAATCTCCCTAATAATTTCTAAAAGCTACTCGATAATTGGATTTTCTAACGCTTAGAAATTTTACTTTTCTCATTTTTATTTGACTTTACAACCCATTGACGCTTTGAACAGGACTATAAAAAACTCCTCCATAAGCTCCTGTTGTATTATAAATGCAAAAGCAATGTAGATGAACAAAACCGAATATTATCTGAGCCTCGTCAAACTGACCGACTTGTCCCAGTAGAGAGAGAGTTAACCAGTGCTTTTGAAAATCTACCAGTTAGAGAGCGAGTGAGTTAGACAACTTACTTAAGCCCTGCCTAAGACCTTGTAATCAACGGAGAAGCAAATTCTTACGCCTACCTGAATTTGCTGACCAACAAAAATTATGATTAGTACTACCACAAAAATATAAAATAATAAAAAATAAAGTGCGGAAGGCAATATGTTTTGGAATTTCTCATTGACAAAATTGTCCAAAGTAAACTTCAAAAGCTAAGAATGGATTAGAAATTCTGCAACAAAACAGAAAATCAGAAAAAAAGTTTTTTGTCTGCCTTTTTCATATTAACTTTCTCACTATTTTTCGTCATATTTAGTTTTTCTTTTAAAGTTGTCTACCTGCTATATATCAGCTACAGCGAAATATCATTGAATAACATCCACCTTACGAGCCCCTCAACCAACCAGCTGATGTGCATACGAATAATGCATTATTTCACGCTGTGGTTTTTTCGGGATTCATGAAAAAAAACATAAACAGTAACACAGCACTGCTACTCATCTAATGAATCTAACTGCGTGTGGCGCCATCTGTTGTTCATATTCACACATACGAAAGGCCGTGGCGACGAGAGCGCCAACTACCACTGAACTCTTTTTGTTCAAAACCAATTTGCTATTGTGAATATAAAGCGTTGGAATCAAAGAGTGCAAGTTCACATTCAAATCGGTTGAAATTCTTATTTAGGTTTATTTATACCAGTGAAAGTCTTGAGAACCAGCTAGCTCAGGCAAAGATTACTTCTACAGAACAGCTTTTTTAATTTATTTTTATGCTGTATTTTCTTGTCCAAATGTTTGAAAGTTTTCCACTTACGATGTCATATAATATACATTTATTCCGAAGATTGCTTTACAATAGAAATATTTATACCGTAAATAAGCAAGCATTCAGCAAAAGTCAATGCGTATTGGCGCCAGCATTAATAATGTGAAGGGACGAGTTGATTTGTTCACAATTCAAAAGTCATTAGCAAGAGACTTTTTTTCTTTTAAAACTTCATTTTATGTTCATAACTTAAACTCATTTCAAAAAATACTTAAAAATAATGAAATCTAAAACTCAAAATAGCAATTCATTAATTTATATCTTTCACATAAACAAATTAAAGAAAAAAACAATAAAACAAAAGCTTCACAATCATACATATATACATGCATTTACATTCCATTGTTAAACAAATAAGAAGGCAAACCTATTCACGCATTTTGCCCACCACTCCAAACTAAATTTAAAATTTGAGTTTTTAGCCTGTCTTGGGCATCTTCCGAATGCTTTATAAGGTAGGTGTTCAACACCTTAAAAAATCAGTGTTGCGGCTTAGTGGTGCTTAAGCTGCATCTTTCTTCCCTTTTGATTCTGCTCGTAGTTGTGCTGGAAGCGGTTTCTTGTTCTGTATGAATTATTGCCGATGGCAAGTTTTCCGAGACGGATGGCGTGTATTCAACGAGGGGTCGCTGATGCTCATACCCTTCATCAGAGTAAACCTCAATAATCAGCGCTGAATGTAAAACGGCGTCCAATATTTGGGTGTTGCTATCGGACCTTGTGTTACAAAATGTCCTGTTATAAAGATGCAGTAGATGTAACACAAAATGTAATTTATTTTTATTATTTTAATAATTGTTAAATACACTTAAAACTTACCTTCGTGGTGCCACATGTCGTCGTAAAAACGCCATCGACTCCGATTCAAATACACATATTCTATTTTGCTGCCTGTCAAATTCATTGCCGCAACCGACCCATTGCGATGGGCTTATATCTCTCATCCCCATCATCAACTCTAATGCTGAAAACAGTGAAGACCGCACGGAATTCTCTTACCGCAGCCCCTTACCGTGCACAAAACTGAACAAAACTATTTCCCGTAGATAACAGCTGTTTTATTTGGTTACATACATACAAACTATATTTACAAAATACATCGGTGACAAAATGAATGAGGAAGACATCGAAATTTGCGACTTATTTCTTAATTTATTTCAACTACATATATATTTTATATAAAAAATACAAGGACCAAAATAAGTGGAGAAGGTTTTTTTCCGCTAGGTCGCTGTGACTGGGGTGGAGCAAGTGACGGAGATTACGCTGATGTTGATGGCAATGGTGAATGTACATCATCAAAAAACTCTTCTGTTGGCACTATTGGTGCCAACGGTGAGGGCATAGAAGTAGCAATTGAATGCGTAAGCGAAGCTACTTCTGGGCACACATTTTGTGAGCACCTAATTCTTCAAGAAAACATTATTAGTTATCGCTTTATTAAAATATTCCAACTATACTTACGGTCGAGGAATAACATGCGGCCTTAAAAATGACATGCTTTCAAGCAGATACCACGGCCTCTGGTATTCTGCTCCACTGCCTGATGGTGCTTCTGATTTTCTGACTTCTCTGCCATACCGATCCGTCTGCACACCTCACCTTCAAAATAACTTTGTTATGAAATTTGAAATACTAGTAAATATAGCTCCCCCTCACCACTTGTGCGCAGCTCCTTTCCGATCTGTTCCCATATCAACGTTTTCCTTCCCTGGAACTTATATAGAGGATTGCTCTTGTCGTAGAGTTCCTTTTTGTCTTGTACTAGCGTTGCAAGATGCTCGTCGTTCAGCGCCATTTCCGTGTTTAATATGTTTGTACACAAATTTGTGAATATATATGCATATGCATCTGCTTGTATCTACACAATGTTGCCATTGATATTTTGCTTACACACTTTTACACAAATCCGCGTTATCAGTTACAATTTTTTATTGTTTAATAAACCAAAGCCAAAAACCAACAAATGCAAATAGTGCATTTATCTATAATTAACATTATTCAACAGTATTTTTAAGCTATTTTAACAAAAATTATCATTTTTCTAATTTTATTTTGTCAATGATTTCGAAATGTACTGCTTGGCAACACTGTGCGGTGAGAGAGCAATCAGCTGGGTCGGAATTACGGAATTTTATTCATAATCGTGAAATAAAATCTGCGGTACTACGATACGGAAGGAAGGAACTTTTTGTTTACATGGCTTGATCGAAACAGCTGAGTCGGAATTGCGTTTAGGGGGCGTCCATAAATTACGTGAGGGGTTTTTTTCAATTTTCTGAACTCCCTCCCCCCCTGGTGAGATGTCGTGAGATTTTATTCAACCCCCTCCCCCATCCCCCAATCTCACGTGAGATTTTTCAAAATGTGGGTTTCTTATGTAAACGCGTTGGATTGTTATTGTAAATCAATATTGCTGAGAGTTATAAGTGTAATAAAAATTTAACAATAGAAGACTTAAATCGTAACTACTGCGATTAAAAAAAGAATACCTACTCTAATTCAGTCCATGGAGAATCATGCGCGGTTTCAAGAGAGACTATTGGGACCAACATGCCCATATGATTTTCAGTAAAATCATGTGCTCCTTCAACTTCGTTCTAATCTAGCAACTCTAAGCCGTTGACGCTTGCGCACACTAACTCATTAGCTCATCTTGTGACAATCCGTGAGGGTCGCGCTTTGCGGAACACACGCGCTTGCTTAGCTGGTGCAATGTGAGCTGCTCTCCTGTGCTCTGCAGCTCTTGTGATAGATGCGAAGTAAATACCGCATCTACTGCAGCATATTTTCTCTAAATCATCACGTATACTTGGGCAATAGAGATCAATAGGCATGCTGATGAAGGCATTCAGCGGTTGAATCGGTACGCGTATTAGAAATAGAGCAAATGATTTTCCGTCATGTTCTTTAAAGTCCGGAATTGTCAAACGTCAACCTGAGTGATATGGCTTTCGGCTCATAGTGGCGCGAAAACAACCGACGGGCTACACTGTACCGCAAATTCAGATTAAATTGAGCTATTTGGTATAAAACAAATATGGTGGTTTGACAGTAGTAATGTATAACGTCGAAATATGAATGAAATTATTTTCTTTCGATCGAATTAGTGAATGATCTTAATCATACTACGATTACGCTTGAGATTAAATTTTAAGCATGTACAATTTTTTTGTTTCAATCAGAAAAAAAATTGCGTGATATTTGCCGAGACCCCCTCCCCTCTCTCCAACGTAAGATTAGATGAGATTTGACTCGACCCCCTCCCCCCTTAAACATCTCACGTAATTTATGGACGCCCCCTTACGGGCTCCACTGTTTTCAGTATAAATCGAAATACTTCGTTTTTGTTCATATTTTTATTTTCATTTGCAGGCATCCGGCAACACTATACTGTTGTCAATTCCAATGAATTGTTATTCTCGTTTAAAATTGGAAAGTGATGATAGTGGTAAATCCATTTGAATTTTATTTTCATTAAAATACCTTGAATACAAGTTTAAAAATAAGTACAAACACGCGTGTGAGTGTATATTTTGTGAATTTAAGTGAAGTTTAGAAAAAAGATTTATTATAATGTGCAGAACTATAGTGAAGTTCCCGAAAGCACTTTGAAGCCAATTAAATACAAAACTATTACAATTTTCATTAAATAAATCATTACACTTTACCTAAAATTTCCTATGCTACATTATAACAAACTCGATACTAATACATTTTTCTACAAAAACTTGGCAAATATTGGCAATAACTCAAATATGATGTTAATAAAAATGTATGCAATGTTTGAGTACCGAACTAAAAATTAATAACATTTTATACAATTTTTTTATCAGTATACATATATGTTTTATTTGCAGTATTTACGGAATTTCTTAGGTAAGTGCAATTAAAATATATTAATTGGGTAAAGAAAAACTAACCCAAGTGTAAACTCGTATACTTCCGTGTCTTTAGTGATAGAAGACTCGAAAGAAGAGCAACAGTATAAAAGTGTTTTTGGTTAATAATTTCTGACCCGTGAAAAAAATTATTTCGCTACTTCAGATTATGAATACTGGGCGATTGCTAATATGCATTTATTGGTACCCCCTTGACTTTTTTGATATATTTTTCCATGTACCCTATATATCGAAAAATTACCCAATTCGGTATTCGAGTACCTTTTTTATAATCTAATCTAACCAGGAAAAATATAGTTTTAATGCAAATTGATAACAATCTTTTATAGTTTTAAGCAAATGAAAATTTTTTTATAAATAACTTTTTAGTTGTTGTTGTAGCAGCGTAAACATTCCCCATGCATATACGAGGAATGCTGTTGAAGTGACAATCCTGCGCCGGATATGAATCCGGGTCGTTCCGGTAACGTAGAACCGACTGCCGTGGGAACATACACTTTTTAGTAAAACCATCCAGCTATTATTACTACTAAAAGAAAAAAGAAATTGCCTAGTTTACAGTCCCGATGCTAAAATTCATTAAAAATGTTCGACATGGGTAGCAATCAAAACGGAATCAAAAAACGGGAAATGCGAATTTTTGAAAATGGGTAACCAAACCCAAAATAAAAATTCAAATTTTCTTCGTTTTCCAAGTTCTTCATTCTCCAAGAACAAAGTAACCTTTTATGTGCAAAGTGCGGCCAAGGTGTAACAAATAACGTGTGATTGCAAACTTAGTACGGCTCTCTTTTAATGGACGTCAAAAAATATAAACAGCCGAATTAGAGGGGGCAAATTTTTTTTTCAATCTGAAGTTATAGTATTCCTTATGAGAGCACTGCCAAATTCAATCACACTTTCTTAAATACAATACATTTTGGGTGTTATATCTTATCCGAAGCCAAAATTGCGCACCTACCACTTATTTGATGGCCTCTTGCTAATACTCGTCTGATTAGCTGTCGCAATATTGAAGAAGATATATCGCGCCAAACGTGTTGTTTAAAAATATGGACCAATAGCTCCGTATCAATTGAACTTAATTATGCGCTAAAAACAATAAATAAACAATATTAAACTTCAAAGTAGTATTTATCATATAAAAATTTACTTCTTCTCCACAGTGAAGACTTTAATATTGCCCTTGATTACCTAATGATGATCAGATTGTGAACATTTTACGCCAGAATGCGTGACGTTGGCATGGTTTGAGGCAAATCTATTGAAGGTGGTGTTGGTAAATCAGCTGATTTGTTTTTTTTCTTTCGTCGTGTCCATGTGGCTGTCAGCTCAGAATGAAGCAAGGCGAATTCATTATTTGTTTTCTAGTTTCCCAATACTTTGCTTTGACAATCAAACGTACAGCACATTGTTGTTAGTCTAGTGCCACCACCTTTAATGAACGCGTCTTGGCATGGTTGCAGAAATTTTGTGACAGAACGTAATGCCAACTTATAAAAAGTAAAGCTGCAATTAGTTGTGCCGCAGCCATAACGCCATAGCCACAGCTGCAACATTACAGCATTTGTCTATTAGTCATGCCGTAACCATAAACAGCTGATATTGAAGTAGAATTAATGACAACATTTGCATTTGTTCATAAAAACATGAATAATTTTCCACTAAATCAATTAATTTTTCATCGTTCATTCATAATATTCCAATTTTTATCGGAAATATCAAAACAAATGTGAAGTATTTTACAGCTGCTTATGGTTACGGGGAAAACCCAAAATTCAGTGGATACATTAGGCTACAGTGGTGATTGGCGTTATGGTGAGGCACCTATAATCGTTTACAGTGATGCCCATACGTTTGATCAGAACAGCTCATTGCTACGGTACGGCAGCACAAATGCTGAAAACAGTGAACACCGTACGCAGTCCCGTACCGTGCACAAAAACTCAGTCCCTTACCGAGAACAACTGCGTTCTTTTAATTACATATTTACACAATACATCGGTTTGTGTGTGTATGTGTTTGGTTGTATCTACACAATGTTGCCATTGATATTTTTGCTTACACACTTTTTCACACATCCGCGTTATCAGTTACAATTTTTCGTTGTTTAATAAACCAAAGTCAAAAACCAACAAATGCAAATAGTTCATTTATCTGTAATTAACATTATTCAACAGTATTTTTAAGCTATTTTAACAAAAATTATCATTTTTCTAAGCTTATTTTGTAAATGATTTCGAAATGTACTGCTTGGCAACACTGTGTGGTGAGAGAGCAATCAGCTGAAAGGGGATTACGGGATTTTTTTAAAATCGTAAAATAAAATCTACGGTACTACGATACGGAAGGAAGGAATTTTTCATTTACATGGGGTTCTCGTTTGATCGGAACAGCTGACAGGGGATAGCGTTTACGGTGTTCACTGTTTTCAGCGTAAGTTTTAAATGGTGACCGCAAACGTATACAAATGCAAATAAATTAAAATAGTATCTGCACTCGCAATTTCTGATTTATTAATGTGGGTTTAGTATCAGATCATTTCAGTGTGTTAATTAAAGATGGGAGTTTAATAGGAGTTTTATAGCATCAAAAAACAACCACTACATTCAAATTTCTAACATATCTCATATGTACTTTTATGAATAAGATGAGCCAAAAATACATATTCAAGTCGATAGAAAACTTTCAGAATACAAAATCAAATTTATATAAAACATTGCAAATAGTACCATAATTACACCGTATCATTTTTTCTTAGCATCTTTTAAACCGGCACCGGCGTTGAACTTGAAGAATATTATATCGCCGTCTTCAACGACATAATTACGTCCCTGTTGGCGATATTTTCCAGCTGCTTTTGCAGCAGCTTCTGAGCCCTCCTCTTTGAAGTCATGGAAATGCATTACTTCAGCCATAATAAAACCTTTCTCGAAATCAGTGTGAATGCGGCCAGCGGCCTGTGGTGCCTTGGTACCTTTCTGGTAACACAAAAGTAAAACTCATGCTGGAATTATATACATTTTTTTAAGCTAGCTGAATCTTGTATACCTGAATCGTCCATGCTTTGACTTCATCTGCTCCAGCGGTGAAGAAGTACTCCAGTTGCAATGCTTTATAACCTGTCACAATTATTTTATCCAACTGACTTTTGCATTTTACCTCCTCTTCGTACTGCTTTTGTTCTAAATCATCTTTCTCCAGTAATGTGTGCTCAAAAGCACCAGAAAATGGAATAATAACTGCGCCCGGATCATACTTATCAACCCATTCCTTAATTTTCGGCAACCACTTGTTCTTCTTACGTATGAAATCCTTGTCCGATAAATTCACCAGATAAATCACTGGTTTCGATGTAAGGAATAGATATTTATTGAGTGTTTCAATCTGTTAAAAAAGATGTCGAGTATTAATTCAAAGAACAAGTAGTATATAAATATTTACGCCACATACATCATGAGCATTCCAGTCGGCAAATCGTAAATGCTTTTTTTCATCTACCAAGATGCCCTTAATTTTTACCATTGAATCATATTCGGGTTTAAGCTTCTTGTCACCACCACGCGCCACCACTTTTTCTAACTTATCTAAATTCTGCAGCAACTTCTCTTCATCCTTAAGGCGTAATTCTTCCGAAATTATATCTAAATCACGTACGGGATTCACTTCACCTTCCACATGCGTGACATCAGGATCCTCAAAAGCACGACACAAGTGGAAAATGGCATCACAAGCGCTAATATGCGATAAGAAGGCATTGCCAAGACCTTGACCTTCAGACGCACCCTTCACCAGACCGGCAATATCAACAACATTGAGGTAGGCAGGCACCCTCCTGAAATGTTCAAATAAATGGTAATATTAAAAAAATACATTTTGTACAAACTTTAATTGAACTCACGAGGCTGGCTTATGATAATCACATAGGAAATCGTAGCGCTCATCAGGCACTGGTACCCTACGTAAAGAAATAAAAAGGAAAATCAAATTAACGCGAAGTTCAACAAGTGGCATCAATTTATGTCTGCAACTTCGATATGCTTAAATATAACATTTACTTAAGTTTATCATAATTGAACAACTTAAATAATAACGAGCCTAGTACAAAATCTTGATTTTCTATGTTGGTTAGTCAAAACTTGTTTTTCTGATGCGACTATCGCGCAGGCGATATGATAATGCACTTCAATGCAGCCAATCATTACAATTTTCTATAATTTCCTGTAATTTTAAAATGTCCTCCGGCATTGATAGCCGTTTCGCTTAAGAGCCAATCACCTTTTAGCATACACCAGCCAACCCAATAGACTGCCTTAGGTTATCTGCGCGCTGTCGAATAATCATCAGAGCATTTTCGAAGCAATTTACTGTTTTTTGTTTTACATTCCCACAACTTCTGCCAGTTTGCAGACACAAATGAAATCTTTGAAATTTTAGCACAAGCGACCGCGAAGCAATTTGCATATGAAATTACCAACGCCCATTATGGCTTCTTTTACTTATTTCACATTTTTTGCAGTGAAGCAAAATTTTACAAAAAAAAAGAACTGGGAGGAACCTACTTCTACAGTGGCCAACGGCAGCACTATTATTCCTAGAAACGAGTTTTCGCAGGCTCTATGCAGCAGAATAATTTTCAGAAAATTACAATAATTTCAAACTGCTTTTGACTATGACATGGCGGAAATCTATGAAAAGGAGTTGCTAAAACTAAGGAGTGGCCAATGTAAATCAAAAAAAGGTATTTGACGAGCTGAATAAGGCACACCTTCATATGACCTTACAGCACTGCTTGTGCTTGCAGCAATCTACGTAACATATTATTCCTATTTTCTTCATTTAAGTGGCTCACTTTAAGTTATAAGCAAATTATTATAATAACAAATATAAAAAAACCTATGTATGTTCCGCACGACTCAATAAGAGAAGTAGACAAATGCTCAACGGTTCTAGGCATACCAGATAATTGGGATACTTATTCTCATTTGGATCGATGGTGCAGAAAGGGAAGTTCTCCGCTGGCGCCGCACTTTTGGTCAGTACGTTAAAGAACGTCGACTTGCCCACATTGGGCACACCAACGATACCAATGCGTAGATTTGTGCCAATACGACCAATCAACGGTTTACGTTCGGGTTCTTCATGCTTTTTTGGTGGCATTGCTTAGTTTTATGCGTCTGGAAAATAAGAGAAGATGAATTAGTAGTGCAACCATGCTTTGTGTTTGTAAACGAATTTTGTCTATTTTTGGTAAGTAATTGTATCGTTGGCAGCAGCATTTGCGAACGGCTGCTGTTGTTGCTTCCCGAACATAACCTCAACATGTATAGGAAATTACCTTTACGTATTTTTCAAAGTGTAGATGTATGTTGGCGCAGTAAAACTGAGTTATAAATAAAAAATAAAGGTTTATTATAATTCAAAACCAATAAATCACTTAAAAATTACTTTGCTTTCGCTTCCCAGCCGGCAATGAATCAATCAATACGAACGCACACATTCACGGAAAGAAACGTCAATTGTAAAACATGCGAAGCTGTCACTGGTTACTACTGTGAATATTTGCAATAGAAAAACGAAAACATTCACAATGAAAAGCAAAATCGAAAAAGTTCGTTAGAGAATAATATGCGAAAATTTTGTTTTAAAGTTATTCTTCTCAATTGTATGCTTTTTGGTAAGTAGCTAAATACGTGCTAAATATTGTGCACACATTTTTATGATGCAAAATATCAGGTCAGTCCATAAGTTCGTGCGGTTTTTAAAGGTAGTTTTAAAATTAATAAAAAAGATGTTTAAAGTATTTATAAATCAATAATATATTATATTTTCCTTCATTACTTACAATGTCTTCCCAACGTTTAGGCAAATTTTTAATTCCCTGCTCAAAAAATTTTTTGTCCTTGGAGCCAAATTACGCTTCGATATCCCCTTTTCTAGCTTATTTTGAGGAGTAGTTCTTGTTACTCATATGGGATTGAGCCCACGGAAAAGGTGATAATCACAAGGTGCAATATCCGGAGAGTATGGTGAATGCGGCATTAGCTCCCATCCGAGCTCTTTCAGCTTGCCTAATGTTTGCCTTGCGGTATGAGGTATTGCGTTGTCGTGGTGAAACAAAACTTTGCATCTATTCACTAAAGACGACCGATTTTTTTAAGTGCCTCATTGAAGTTTGATAGCTGATGGGAATAATAATCAGTAGTTATTATCTGGTTTCGTTCCAGAAGTTCATAATAAACATTACCGGCCATATCCCACCAAATAGACATGAGAATCTTCTTGGGGTGAAGGCCGTCTCTAGGGGTCGGTTCTGGTGTTTCATCTTTATCTAACTATTGGCGTTTGCGAACACGATTGTTGTAAAGAACCCATTTTTCATCACCAGCAACGATACGGTTCAAAAAACTTAAATTTTCAAGCCGTTGCAGCAGCTGAGAACACACATTCACTCTGTGCTGTAGGTTGGCGACGGAAAGTCTATGCGGAACCCGTTTTCCCAGCTTTGAAACCTTTCCCAACTGAACCAGGTGCCTGTGAACTGTTCCATGCGATGAATTTAATCTCTGAGCTATCATATCGACTGTCAGATTTGGCTTAGCTTCCACGAGTTCGAGCAAGGTGTCGGAGTTAAAGACTTCAGGACGACCAGCGCGCGGGGCATCCTCCACATCGCAGTTACCACTTCGGAATTTTGAAAACCACTTTTGCGCAGTCGTTACACTCACAGTATCTTCTCCGTGAACAGTGTTTATTTCTGCAGCAGCAATTGCTGCATTTTTACCACTTTTATAAAAAAAAGGCAAAATATGCCTGTTAAACGCGTTCGAAGATTACATTTTATTTTTTAACAACACGTGCCGGTATACACCGCAAATCAATGCCAACCATTCTAATGAATAATAAGAATGAAGTTGTTTTAGAGTCCAGTGAAAAGAAAAAAGTCTAGCTAAAATACGTCGATTCCTTTTTTTCGACAATAATAGATCTGCGTATGAGCCATTTCCAATTGAGTCGTTGACAGGACCAGCTATAAAACAAAAGAAATCAGAAATGGCATCAAAATTTCCAAGGATAACAAAGCAACAGGACCCGAAGAACTACCGTCTGAAATATTAAAGCTTATTAATGATGACAAAACAGGAAAATATTTTTTTAGAATGATGCTGTTATTGAAATTTTTTCATTTTTATATTGTTTGGGGCAATTTTCTCTTCGAGTGCCAATACTGCAAAGAGTCTCCAGTAGTGTTACGGATATGTAATACTTCAACGAATTTTGAATGGTTGCCACATGTAACAGGGATGACTTGAGTGAATGAGATGACTTGAGTGATTTCGTAATTCTTTTTTATTGAAATATTAAGGAAAGCAATGGAAGCGATTACTAAGATTACACTGGTCGAATATATTTGATTTATCTTCAGAGCCAAGAAACATACCATAGTTCTCTGATAGATTTTTGTCGTTCTGAATACAAATCTGACGTCAGAATAACCACAGGTTCCTTTCAAAAGATTTAATGAATTGATTTATTGCCAAGCAATTCTAATCGCTATCTTAGCGACATATGAAAATCTTCTACGCATCAAAATAGGGTTTAGAATGGAAAGAACTGCAGTTCAGTTAAGAAGAGCCAGAATTGCACTCCGTTCCAACAAATTCTCGCTGTTAATTTACGTGGCACTAAGATATCGGGCTTTTTTGTAAACAGCTGTTTTCAAATGTTCGAAGCTTTTTCTGGTTGTTTGTTGTTTGGATTCGTAGCAATGTTCCTAGCATACGCTATGTTTTCTATTTCATTAAATTTTCGCATCAGATCGGGAGTTTTTAGAATAGAAAGTAGTAAACCATTTCCCTGCCGGCTTTGCAGAATCCGCATTATTCGTATAAGCAATGTTTTCTAATGAAAATTTTTAAAATTTCCGCATAAATTTTCATCAAAAATTATACTATTAAGGGTGTTCTATTAAGGCCGCCAATTTTAAACTTAAAAAAATTACACTAATAATTTAAAAAATGCGAATGTTTCATTGCAATAAAAATTATAGCCATGTAGATTATTTATACAAGATGGCGTTGTTGTTAAATATCTTTTTATTAAATAAAAAAAATAATAATTTTGAGTAATGAAATCCTTTATTTGGACTACTTATGTATATATAGCGCGCCATTGCTTGTCTGTTTGGATTACCGCAGCTGTATAGCTCACAAGTGTCAAATATAGTTGGCGTACGACATCTTCCGATAGGGTGTTTAATTTTGTGCCACTTTGTATAATTCTCCTACAATATCCCATATATATATAGTAATTTCGAGACGTCGGTCCTTTAAGAAGAAATTTGCGATAATTATACGAGGTCTGTTCAAAAAGTATCACGAATTTTGTGTTTTTCAAAAATTAAATATTTTATTTATTCATTAATATCTATTTTGTCCCTTCAAAGTAATCCCCATGAGACATTATGCACTTGTGCCAACGTTTTTTCCAATCTTCGAAGGACTTCAAAAAATCATTTTTGATCTTGTTCAGCTCCTCCTTCGATGGAGTCCTTACCTCGTCAATCGTAGCGTAGCGTCGTTCTTTCATGGGCCTCTTCAGTTTCGGGAACAAGAAAAAGTCACAGGGGACCAGATCTGGGGACTACGGTGGCTGTGGCATCATTAGTGTGTTGTTGTTGGCTAAAAAGTCGCGCACAAGCAACGATGTGTGAGCAGGGGCGTTATTGTAATGCAAGAGCCAATTTTTGTTCTTCCACAAATCCGGGCGTTTGTGGCGGTTTGCTTCACGCAAATTGCGCATATCTTGACCGATTCACATTGTGGTAAGAACTTATGATGCACAACGCCCCTGCAATCGAAGAAAACAGTACGCAAAACTTTTACATTCGACGGACTTCGCGCGCTTTTTTCGGTCTTGGTTCGTGCAGCAGCTTCCATTGAGATGATTGAGCTTTGGTTTCCACGTCATAACCAAAAAACCCACGATTCGTCACCAGTTATTACCCTCTGGAGTAGTCGCAGACAGAGTCCAACATCTCATTAGCAATGTTCATGTGATGCTGCTTTTGGTCGAAATTGAGCAGTTTTGGTACTCATTTCGCGGCGTACCCAAATCATTGAAAAAAAAAACGAATGGCACGAGCCAATCGATATGTTTAGCTCCTCAGCAACTTCTCTAACGGTGATTCGACGATTGGAAAATACCATTTTCTTCACTTCATCAATTTTTTTGTCTGTTGTTGAAGTGCTCGGGCGTCTTTCGCTTTTCGTCGGCACGATTTTCGTCGTTCACATCTTCTGGACTTTCTCAGAACATTTTGTACCACCGATAAACGTTGCTTTGATCCAAAGTAGCTTCTCCGTATGACACAGTCAACATTCGGAATGCATCCGCGCACTTAATTTCGTTTTTTACACAAAATTTGATACTGGTGCTTTGATTCGTCTTTTTGAATCGGTAAAAATCGAAGACGAGCCGAAAGACGTGCAAGCAAAGCAGCTGTCAACAATTAACTGAACATTCAAAATAGCCGAACTCGTCGGCATGAGTGAGAGACATGAGTACGAACATATCGCCACAAAAAAATCGAAATTCGAATATACGTAGTCTGCGAAAATTCAAAATTCGCGATACTTTTTGAACACACCTCGTATTTAATGTATCTTTCATTTTAGCAATTGTTCTAGCATTATTGGAACACATCTTTCCCTTAAAAAAAATCACAGAAATAAATTCAACGGAGCTTTGCGATATACGCAACACTCTCACAATGTCAGTAGAGGATTCCGCAAGTAAAACTGTAGAGTAAAGTTCCATTGCTATTTATTGTAAACTAGGTAACATACCTCTCTCTGTATGTACATACCTCTCAATGAATGTTTGTATTTTTATTGTTGTCTGTTAACTGCGAGGAATAATAAAGCACCAAATCTCACTGTAGAGAGGCAGTTATAAAGAATGTTAAGGTCAAATCACTTAAACCGTTATTAATTGATCATTATCGGCGATTTAAGGCAAGTGATTTACTTTAGAGCTCCAAATGCTATATGAACACACACTTATCTGTCTATCTTCCATGTGTATGTTTGCTGATGTTGGGATGCAATATTGCTGGTCTCGATACTGTTTAGCTAACATTTTCCAATCACGTTGCGCATTTTATTATGATTATTCTTAAGATACCTACTTTTTCTGTCTGGAGATTGGGGATGAAAGACGATGTTAATTAGATATACTATTTAAGTTAAAGCATTCCATGCGAAAAGGCGACTATTCTATGTGTGTATGTGCGTGTGTATCCTATGTGGGAGCTGTCGCACAAACTGGCGCAGTCTGGTTGTCTCATCAAATGCGTAGTTAGCATGAAAGAAAAGGTGCATCACGTAGCAGCAATTTTCTGTGTTATGGCATAATTTTCGCATAATAATTGCTGCCAAATAGCTGTGGCGATAGTTGTAGCTGTACACGAATTAGCAAAAATGTATGTGTATTGCACTATGTGTATATGCATAACTATGTATGTACATATGTATGTATATATACACATAAACATAGGTGTATTCCCTGCTTATTTTAACTCGTATTTCGCTGGCTTAACAATTTTCTAAAATATTTTATGTGCTTTTGATTAGATATTATTAACTGCATAACGGTTACTACAACAAAAATGTATTATAGATGCGTATATTTTGTATTGTATGAAAAATAAAATAAAAGCTATGCTCAAAAATATTGTGGTTTCTACAAAGATGTGTTTTTAATAGCATTTTAACAACATTATTTCACAACATCATTCTACTAGTCAACCAGGAACTGGTCAACAATGAACGCTGGCCCTGGGACTTGTGGTTTTCTTTTTATTAATATTCATTTAACGCATTACAAAATGTTCTAACCACATGAAAATTACTCCAAGGACATTCTACACATATGTCTCTCTCAAGCATGCTAACCGCCACTGACCTGTCGAATAGTTTTGACCGCCAGCCAAACAACACTTGCCCGTCGTTGTTGAAACAAGCTGTGGCTAAGAAACAATTATGCGGTCAATCGCAATTTACAACCCTAAACGTTGTCGCTCAATGATGCAGATAGCAACATAGGGCATTGTTGTTTGCGGTTTCGGTTACACGGTAGTTCATATTTAATTAAATTGAGACGCTTCAATGCGTATGTGTTGCGTGCAGCAAGTTCGGAGCTGAAGTCTTTTGTTTGGTTGGTTTGGTTTGACTTGACAATGAAATTAAATAAAATGAGAAAGGTCAGTTATGTATGCTACATCTGTGGAAAATACATAAGTACAATGTATTGTCGTTAATATACTGGTAAAAGGAAAACCAGAGAAAGCGTGTAAGAATAAATTAATCGCATGCAGCATTGCGTGAAGCGGCACATTTCTTTCCAATTTATTTTTTTAAACTATTGAGCTATAATTTTGAATTGTTTTATTGTAAAGGATGGTTAAGTTTCAATGGCCGGCGTTGATTTTGAATAAATACAATTATTTTAAGAAATTATTGTCATCTTTCTTTATTATGATAATATTGCTATAGCTCAATTACGTATAGAACAAAATATCGGCCAAATGACCGCCGCGGCCTAGGCGGCACACCTCCATCCGATGGTCCAAATTTTCGATGACGCTGAGGCATAATTGAGGTTCTATGCCGTTAATGTGCCGAAATATCTCATCCTTTAGCTCTTAAATTTTTGCTGGCTTATCGACGTACACCTTTTCTTTCAAATAACCCCAGAGAAAGAAGTCCAACGGTGTCAAATCACATGATCTTGGCGGCCCATTGACATCGCCGCAACGTGAGATTATTCGGCCATCAAAGTTTTTGCACAAAATAGCCATTGTTTCGTTAGCTGTGTGACAAGTAGCACCGTCCTGTTGAAACCACATATCGTCCACATCCATATCTTCCAATTCAGGCCATAAAAAGTTTGTTATCATCTCACGATAGCGAACACTATTCACAGTAACTGCCTGACCGGCCTTATTTTAGAAAAAATACGGCCCAATGATGCCGCCGGCCCATTAACCGCACCAAACATTCACTCTTTGTGGGTGCATTGGTTTTTCGGCAATCACTCTTGGCTTATCATTCGCCCTAATGCGACAGTTCTGCTTATTGACGAATCCACTGAGGTGAAAATGTGCCTCATCAGTGAATATGATTTTCTTCGAAAATTGGTCATTCACTGTTGCCATTTCCTGCCACCATTCTGACCATCGACGACTCTTGAAATGGTCAAGAGGCTTTAGTTCTAGAGTCAATTGCACCTTGTAAGCGTGTAAATGCAATTCCTTATGCATAATGTTCATCAACGAGGAGCGTGAGAGGTGCAATTGTTGAGCACGACGACGAGTTGAGGTGGACGGCTCTTCAACCACACTATCGCGAACAGCAGCCATATTTTCTGCAGTACGAGCTATACGAGTATGCACTGGTTTTTTCACATCTCCTATAGACCCGGTTTGCTCACACTTTTGCACAATGTCTCCGATTGTACGCACATTTGGACGATTAAATTGACCGAAAAAATCACGAAGTGCGCGATATGCATTTTGATTTGAACGCCCGTTTTCATAATAAACCTGAATAACTTTAACGCGTTGCTTGATTGTGTATCTTTCCATGTTTCAAATTAAGTTAGTCTGAAATTGAAAAATTTCAAATGAAATGCAGAAAAATAACTTGACGTTTAGGTGTGGTTCACATTCAACATCGGCCCTTGAAGTTTAACCACCCTTTATATGCATATTAGTAGGCTTGACCGTATCCAGAAATATTTGTCCGTTATGCTTTGCGTCCTTTACATTTCACTGATTCAATTCCATCCTATAAAACTGGTGCTTACTTATTAATATAAAACCACCAGATATTAGAAGCACAATTCTCTCCTTCACCTTCGTTTTCGATTTGATAAGCAGGGCGATTGACTTCTCATCGCTACTATAGAAAATTGATTCCAATATTTCTCAGTGAAACTCACTCGTGATATTTTGTTTTAGGGATGATTAGAATTAATTATGCTTTCAATGCTCCGATTTCTAGAACTGTGAGAAAATTTAGTATGCTTTCAAATCATATTGGCCTAGATTTTTCTTCCTACTTCCTACTAATGTTACTAAATGAATTGTTTAACTAGATTATAAGTATTCTCCTGCATTCTTTCTCTGTCAATTATAAAATTACATTAAGATGAAATAATTTTTATTGTTTTTATTAATTTATTATTATTTTTGATTGAATTGTTAAGCATTAATCTATTTCTCATAAAATGTAAAAAATACTGCATTTCGAGATTATTAAATATTGGGTAGTCGAACAAGTCTTTTCGTATTTCTAATCAAACTTCAACTCATTTTTTTTTATATTTATAATGAACTTTATTAAACCAAATATGTACTATTTTGGTCGACCACCCTTTGCCATTTTTCTTCTAGAGACATTATTCCATCATTCTCGGTGAAAAACTGCAACAAGTAATTTTCAAAGGTTTCTCTTGAAGCAAACTTTACTCCCTTAAGGGAGTTCTGCATTGACCGAAACAAATGGTAGTCCGATGGTGCAAGGTCAGGGCTATATGGCGGATGCATCACAACTTCCCAGCCAAGCTCTCGCAGTTTTTGCCGAGTCATCAAAGATGTGTGTGGCCTAGCGTTGTCGTGATGGAAGACGACGCCCTTTCTGCTGATCAGTTCTGGCCGTTTTTTTCGATTGCTTGCTTGCTTCAATCTCATCAGTTGTTGACAGTTAAGTGTAGAATCAATCGTTCGAGCAGGCTTGAGCAGCTCATAGTGGATGATTCCTTTCCAATCCCACCAAACACACAGCATAACCTTTCGAGGCGTCAATCCTGGCTTTGCGACTATTTGTTGAGCTTCACCACCCTTGCACAATGATCTTTTTCGCACATTATTGTCGTATTTGATCCACCTTTCGTCTCCTGTTACCATTCGCTTCAGAAATGGTTCGATTTCATTTCGTTTCAGCAAAGAATCGCAGATGTTAATTCGGTCTATTAAATTTTTCACAGACAATTCATGTGATACCCAAACGTCGAGCTTCTTTTTGTAACCAGCCTTTTTTAAATGGTTCAAAACCGTTTGATGGTGAATTTTTAGTGCCTTGGCGATGTCATAGCAGCTTATGTGACGGTCCTGGTCAATCTTTTCCATAGTTTCATCGACTTTTTCAACGATAGATCGACCGGAGCATCTTTCACATCGAAATTTCCAGAAGGGAAGCGAGTACACCATTGTTGTGCCACACGAACTGATACAGCATCGTCTCCGTAAACTTCACAAAGTTCATTGGTGGCTTGCGTGGCATTCTGCCCTTTTGTATACAAACATTTCAAAATATAGCGAATTTCTTCATTATTTTCACTCATTTTTGAACAGCTATAATTTTTTTTTCATCTTATCCGAATTTAATTTTTTTTTTGGTTAAATGAAGCTTAAAACGTCACCTTTCTAACACCATATGATATGACACAATGTGATTGGTAGCACTAGAGATAGATGACTCAAACGACATCTATTGACAAAATACGAAAAGACTTTTTCGACTACCCAATATTATTCTCAGGCTGTTTACCAATATGAATGAGAATTTTTTCTATCGCCGCATTACGAAATTGCCTTTCACAAATTTTTACTTAATATAATTTTAGGAAAGTTTATTTGCTCACTCATTTAAATAGTTGTATTTTAAACTTTTTTCTCTCCTGATTCACCCACCCGCTTTTTGCACAAATGAAAGATAAGAAGTAAGCTCAAAATAATTCAAGATATACAATTATTAATGAGCAGCCTTTGTGCACTTAATTACCTTAATTATGCGAATGCGGCATTTTATTGCTCCAATTTATTAATTAATTCCACCGCCAATTGGCAGACCCAACGCACCACTTTATTCACATTTCACATGCAACTCGATCATACCAATTGTAGCGCTGTTGTTCACACCATTCACGCGCGCATCAACTGCCGAGCGTTTCTCTCTATTTTCCATTTGGCATTGGCATTTCCATTTAACTTTATAAGTTTTGTACTTATTCTACTTCGAATGAAAGCTATTTACATACATTGCTACATTTGCAACTAACAATTAGCTAAGCATAGATGTTGTATTAAAATACCCACACACATACATACAATCATATTTCTTCATAAAAAAGTTTGCTTGTGTATTCATAAATTAATTCATTTTACCAACGCCAACAGCTGCTAATCTCATGATATAATAATAACAATAATAACAACAACAAAAACTTTATATCTACCAGTTATGTGTAGGATTACTTCCAGTGAAATAAATTCGCTGCAAATGGTGGATGTCGGCAATGTTCGTGGCATTTGAAGCGCCAAGTCCAATTGTGGCTGGCTACTTGGTATAATTTTGGGTGTGGCATACTCGCTAAGCAGGTGGACTTTCAATGAATTCTAGTTGTATTCTCTAAACAGAAAACTTTTCTCTCTTCTACTACTACCAATTAATGAAAATATGAAATGGAATGGTAGAAAATTAAATGAAAATTTAATTGCATACATTTGTTTGTTTGTGCTACACGAAAAATTTATTGCTGCTAATTATAACGTTGGCTCATTAAATTTGGCTGCTTTGCGCCATTTATTCCAATTCGAAGGATGAATTATGCAAATTACCTGATTTTTGTTTTCTTGTGGCAGTACTAATTCCCTTGTGGGTTAATATTTAGTGTTTTCACCATTGCAGTAGCCTTTAATTAAATAAATTTACGAAACGGAATGGTGAATGCTGTAGAAAAGAAAACGAACCAACTAGGTTAGTTTCTTTTAATATCATTAAGTGTATATTTCATTTCTCACAAATAAAAAGGCAAATATTCTTGCTGTCATAATTATTAAAAAAAAAAACAACAACCATCTACACAGTTTTTGAGTTATAAGCAAATAATTCCACAGTATTGTGGTCTTTATAAAAATTAAACTTCACAAAAAAATAATAAGACCTCGAGTCTAATGGATGCCAAATTTAATCAATGTTTATTTATGACACAGAGAAATTTGTTTTACGTAGTATACAATTTTATTACTTTATTGATATATAATTTGATTATTATATATGTTACCGGGAGTATCCGAAATTGGAGAATGTCGACTTTCACCGGAGAGTGTCCAAAGATACCAAATACGTCGGTGAAAGATCGAATATTTCATTACATTGTTGCACATTCGGACCCTCTCCGGTGTGTGTCGACAATCACAGATCTGTTCTGGTGGAGATCCAAAACA